>BQNB010044215.1:0-44024 GCA_026074375.1 Tanacetum coccineum | reverse complement strand
AAATCGGCATACCCTTTCACTTGTACCCTTTCGTTTTGTATAAATAGAAAACATGTTGTAAACAGTCATTAGATTGATGACAGATTCTGAATTAATAAAGTTTAAATTCAAGTTTATATTTTTGGTATATTGTGATTAAAGTTAGAATTCGATCCAACATGTATTCCCCATAACCCAATATAAATACAAGCATAATCAATAAGCGGGCTTGGCCCAATATAAACTATATTATTATCCACTAACATTTTTAGGGTTATTATGAGGTTATCAATAATTTTAGTTCTATCTCATATAATATAAAAAGTTACTACAGAATAAGCAATCCAAAGCACCCTCTTATTTTGTAAGTCGTGTCATTCTTGATCATAAAAGGTTTATCAGTTATGATTTTGTTTGTCTGTATGGATATAGATATGAAGATTTAACTGTTGTTTCATATGTTTGTTACTTGTGTAGTTGTGTGCTAAAACTAATAAGAAATTTATATCTATGCTTTAGTACGATTTATATAATTTGTTAAGATGTTTGTAATGTGTACTGAACAATGTTATTAATAGATTTTCATATAAACTAATTTTGCAGCCAGGGAATATGGATAGGCTCAGCAACCTTCCGTCAGGCATAATAGAATCGATCCTATGTCTTGTACCGATTCAAGAGGCAGGAAGGACAAGTATCCTGTCTAGAGAATGGAGGTACCGCTGGACTAAAATTCCTAACCTCACGTTTGACGAAAATACTTTTCAAGTATCGACTGTTGATGGGGCTGAGTCGTCCATTCTGGATCAAACACAGGAACAACGATTTAAAAGGCGAACTATGGACAAAAAGAGCAAACTTATATATGCTATATGCCAAGTTTTGTTAATTCACGATGGTCCAGTAAACGAGTTCACCCTTTCTCTGTGCCTATCTAGAATACATGTCAAGATTGACCCTATACTAACTTATTTGTCGAGGAAAACTAGAGTCAAGAAACTAAAATTTGACTTTGCTTGGGCGGGGCACATTCTACCCTTGTCACACTACTCATTCCGTCACTTAACAGACCTCCATCTCATTCGTTGTGGTTTTCACCTTCCACCAACATTCAATGGATTTCGTAGTCTCACAAGTTTATACCTAGAAGAGGTAATTATCTCTACGATAACACTGCAGCATCTCCTTTCCAGTTGTCCATTGCTTAAGACTGTGATTCTGGTAATTTCTTATCTTGCTAAGACAGAATATCGATCATACCTTGGCTTTCATTACTTATCTCATTATTGTAAGTTGCTGCAGGATATTCGCAATCCATGTATCTCTGGTAGCATTGGCGGTCCCACCTCTAGTGAGATATTTGAGTGTTTACCGGTGATTGAAACCTTTTCTATATCGTTTCACCTGATTCGTGTAATTTTCTTCTCTTGATATATAATTAACTAATTTTAGCTTGGGGAAATGAGTTTTTGCTTATTAGTAACCTTTGTTTTAGGCGTTCGGGGCTTTTGCTGTTGACAAAGTTCCAGGAGAGCTTTCAACCACATTAATACACCTCAAATACTTACGTATAGATGGCGTATACTTCAATAACAAAACTCAGTTATCTAATCTTGCTTTTCTTATCAAAAGCTCCCCAAACTTGGAGAAACTTAAGGTAAGGGTGTTATGACATAAATCCATTTTGTTTTCTATTTTTCGTTATTTTTAGAGATAATCATTTATAAATGTATCTTACTTGTCATCATATCCTTTTATATGTATCAAATACATTTTTTTGCAAAGTGAGGTAACAAACTCTCAAATTTCGCCATTTTGGTGTACTTTTTTTACCTCCACAGCCAGTTTTAGGTTACATTTACTTACCACTTTTTTCAGTTTTGCGTATCGAATTAAAATTGTTTGCAAATAGAGGTAATGTGACATGGAGGGTAACATGTTAGATGTGGCAAAACCGGCTATATGTAGGTAAAAAGAAATACACCAAAATGACGAAATTTGAGAGTTTATAAGGATATGATGACAAGTAAGATACATTTATAAATGATTATCCCTTATTCTTATTATTTCAAAATACACTTACACAAGACACTTGATGTAGGTTTGGGACAATTCAAAGTTTGAGATATCTAAGAGAAGGTACTACTTCAGAGTTGAAGATTATTCGGATATTATGTTGGGGAGTCTGAACGAACTAGAGATTACATCTTTTATCAATGCTAAGAATCAGTTGGATTTTGTGAGGCTTATCTTGGCCAGGTCACCTGTGCTGAAGAAGGTGAGGATATTCCCACACTCTAAAATTCCTAAGAAAGAAAAGTCGAAGATAAAGTCACAGATTTTAAGGGATTATTCCGTTACCTACCCATGTGCATCACCGGAGGTACAAATCATTGTTGTGGGCTAAATGCACTTCTAGAAGCGTTCAAACAAACAAGCCTTGTGACCGTTAATTTTATCTACAGCTTTATGATTTCTAAATGTATTCTGTGACTGCAAATGCACTTGTGAGTTCGGAGTGGCTTGTTACGTATATTCAGTTTGTCAATATTTGCTCAGTAACGGAAATCTGGGTTCTATGGTTATATCTGTTTCCAGAATTTTTATCTGATAGAAATCGAATTCACAAAATAGTGGTTAAGAACTTTTAATTCTTGGCTTGAGAATTTGTAACGGCAACAAATTATTGATAGCATAGCAGAGAACTGAACCTCTTGTATATTCGTGATTTGGTGCTCTATTTATTCTCATCTTTTGTTTTGTCAAAATTGTGTATCGCCTGAGCTTTGATCTCTTAAGCTCAAACAACGATAAAAAGACTTTTGAGTCCAATATAAACTTTTTGTAGCTTTAACTATTTTACGGATCTAAGCAACGTACAAGTCCTTTAGTTGCAAGTACTTTTGAACTCAGACTCAAATAAACATGAGTTTACAAGCATCCATTAAGTAGTGGTACATATATTTCTTTGGTTATTTTGGATAAGTTAGATGGTTTTTAGTGGTTGATTTGTGCCTTACCCGAATTGAGAAGTGATAGAGTTGAGAATGCTTTTTATCGACTACTGTCATTTTTTCGTGTGTACAAGTACTTTTCCTAAATTGCCACTTTGATTTTAGCAATGGTTTTCCATTTTGGATTTGTGCGAGACTTGTTTACCTCACTGAGGTTAAGAGTCTAGGTTTGTTGCCTTCCAGTGTTCTTTATCCACGAATAAACGATTATTCTTAAATTCTTTTTGGCATTGAGTTAAATTGATCTCTCTAACGGATTTAAGTGTCTAACTGGTAAAGAACTAAACATATAACGAAACATGCTCTTGCTTATCTGGTATATCTTCACTAATATTAACTGCACTATTTTTACGCCTACTTTACTTGTACAGATGATGAAACAGATCATGTTCTTAATCCTTTTGCTAAGGAACTTTTCTGCGGGTATTACACTAATACTAGATTTTTTTTTTGGTAACCATGGTTTCCGCTCTTTAGGCTGACTAATCCACAGGGTTTGAATATTATATATCAAACTATAACTTATTTGTCGTTTGCTTAAAGTTACAAAGTTGCTCCTATACTATATGCGAAAAATGGTCGGGATGTGCACTGTTTGTGCACTAGGTCTCTCAAGTACGTAATTTTCACCGAACCACTTTGATTGATGATTTATGTACTTTACTCTTAACACAATCGTGAGGGTGTTTAGGATCGCTTATATCTTCTGCTTGTGCACCTATAAAGTATAAGCAACTTAAATGTTGCAGTTAAGGAAAATAGTGTTTGGATAATGTTATAAATTATCGAAATAAATGTATTTTGGAGTAGAGAAAATTAAGTACGTTTAACGATTTGCATGACTTTTTTTATAAGCTTCTAGGTTATATGTGACTTATCGCTTTTGACTAGCTGCAATGTTTGATCACTTCATTCGATTATGTTTTGCTTCACACCAGTATGTAGTAGTTAGTTGGCATGTCGTAATATGTCTTTGCAAGAGAATCTTACTGTCACGCAGCCTTGTTCATGGATTCTAAAGAACTTTTTATCCGTTATTTTGTTTGCATGGTTTGGTTAGAATTATTTGCAGCATTCCATCTCTTTTAAGCTAAGATGGTAAATGTTAGTAAATGATGTCTTATATCTAGCGAAAAATCTGTTATTTTACTACGTGTGTTATCGCGGTTAATAATTGTGTATGGAATCAAGTTCAAGGTGACAAATTAGCACAAAGTAACCAAAAAATGTAGACTTCGCATGAAGTACACCATAAATTCATATGAAATTCAAAATGAATACCTCTTTAACAGAAGATACACACACCTAGGCGTGCATTCGCCTCATTAGATGATCTTGACCCTAAAGAAATAAGAAAATAAGGGTCTTCGACATTCATAGAGAGCAAAACGATATAACAATTTCCTAAAATCATGAGTTATAAAATTTGGTAATACAAGATAGAAGCAAACCTGGACTACTTATTGTAGTAGCAATGCCATGATTCAATTCAAAACGAAACTGTAATACAAATTCTAGGCCATTGCAGGAATTTAGATGTGTGACAGCTACCTTTACGCTTGGAATTTCTGCTAGATCTTCACCATTAACCTAAAAGAGAGGTCATCATATACGTAAATATTAGATTGCAACAGTCCACATATAACTTATAACTGATGAACCAAAGAACAATGAAGTTCACTGTTAACTAAAGTACATGCAACAAGGATTCTATAGACGAATAAAGTGTTAAGCCAAGTGAAACCTGAAATTCAATTGGCATAATAGTTTTTCCTTCCGACAAGTCATCACACTGTAAAAAGGAATAGCACAAATTATAGGCTTGAATTTTGTATATATAACTGATTTTATGGTTAAAAAACACAGAATAATTGGCCTATCCACGTAAAATGATAAGCTAACAGACGTGGATATATGGAAGTAGATATATCCCTTTATTTTGCATTTAAGCGCCTTATGTCAATGTTTTTTCATCTCGGTTCAATAAATATCAACTTGTTCAAATATTTCCGTTAAAGCATGATATGAGATCATATTCAAACCATTACTCAAATGAAAGTTACCTTAGTAAAACTTCCACCTGGAGATAATTCAAGTTCATCACCTGAAGGGTCTCGAACACTACCAGAAGTCTAAAATGCAAGACAGAATAAAAAAACATAAGATAACTAAGACTTAAAAATAAATGCAACATATAACAGATAACACAAAGGCCATCATTACCCTCCGGTTTTGTTTCGAACTCCAGAACCTCTGACTGATTATGACATATTATGCATATTCTATTCTGCTGTTGTAGTATTAGCCTTTAAATATGTAAGCTTCCAGCCTATGGCTTGTGTCTTATGTACCCGATGCAGCAACGCACCCATCTCCCCTCTACAAAGAAAAAAAGGGTATCATATGGTAAAACAAAGTAATAATTAAGTAAGACGCAAGCAAAAAACAATAATCGCATTCACAATGACAAAGGGACCATTTATTAAGAAATGAAAACTACCATTCTCTATATTAGTATCGTCCATGCCCAACCCTGTATCAAATATTGATATATTCCCCTCACTAACTTCCACCTGTAATGTTAAAAAAGACAACTTTGTATTTTGACCCGTGACCAAAAACTCAAAGCTACAAGAACAAAAAAAATACTCCTTGTACCTTTTCAACCTCCTATCATTCTGATCATTCGACCATACAGCTTGCAACGAGTTATCCTACGTTACACATTACAACATAACAAGCCTTACTCCTAACAAAATTCAATAAAGTAATAAAGTATGTTGCTGTGGAACCATAGCATCACATCCGACATCAACATTGATGTGGCAGTAGATGCCTTTCTTAAAAGTAGAAAATACCTTTCTTAAAGGTGTAGGTTTTTGATGTGGCAGTAGATTCCTTCTGTTTTGGTTGATGAGCATGAATGGCATGTGATAGATCCACCAACTATATCAGCCTCGACACTTGATGTTGGTTTCGTAGAGTGTTAAACCCCCAACCCTGGAGCACGTTTAGCAAAGACACTTGCTCTTTCAGGCCTACTACTCTCCTTTATTGTAGTGTTAACTTCCTTAGCACCTGATGCCTGGTATGTTATAGAGAATAATAAAAATTAGTGGGTGGTATATGATTAGAAAAATCAAATTATCTTAATAACAATCTAGCTTGTGAAATACAAAAAAGTTTCAGGAGTTCGTGCATTAAGATACCTGCTGAACCAGATACGAGTATCTTGTGGCACAAATGAAGGCGGATCCGAGGCATACCTTAGATATAATTTATTCAAATTCACTGAGTAAACATGTATAGAGGAAACATAACAAAAAGGCCAATCAGCACAAGATAGATAGAAAGTGAGTCAGTGGTCATACCTTGAATAATATGGAAAATCATTAAAGGTGACATCAATGATACCGGGATCAACAATTCCTTGTTGTAAGCTATCTTTATATGCTTGACGCCGGGCTGGTAATGAGATCGGAGGATCATTATCCTTTTGTGACTATTTCTCACTATCATTGGGATCAGAAGCATCTTTCATGTCAGTATTAGTTATATCCAGATGGGTCTCTAGATCTTGCTTCAAACTGCAATCCTATTAATAAACCACTATGCGCTTCTAGTATGCTCACAGAAGGTGCCACAACGGCAGCAACATTATCATTGGATAGCTGCTGGAATATCTGGCAACATGAAGAAAATTGCTCTAAGAACATACATAATATGTTATACGAGCAAAAGTATAAACTAGAAACAAATCAAATTTTAAAAGTGTTTTAAAGTGTACATATGAATGTCTTCCCGAAGATCTAAAAATCACTTCATCACCAACTAATATGTTATTTAACTTAGAGGTATAAAAATCAAAGTAATTGGTTGTCCATTTACTGAAACTGTTGGTTGAACTTGACATCAGACCTTTAATTTATGACTCGTCATTGTCAATTTCATTCTCTAAATATGGCATCGCCTTATAATACCTTGTGATTAGAATTAGTCATTTAAAGTACTTATAATGTTCTTATCTTGTAAAGTGAGTGATTCAGGTTGTACTCGTCCATAGAAAGCCACTTCCACACTAAATAACAATAATGAATTTACAGCAAAAAAGAACCCATATATGCAAATAAACACACACTCCCTCTAAGTAGAAGATATATAAACAACCATAGTTTCTGTTCCATTAATGAAGGCATGAGTTCTTCAGTTGAATTGTGGTAGTACCCTAAAGGCTACACTTATTGTTCCATTACCACTAGAATCGCTAAATCTATGAAGGTCACATGAAAGCTGATTAATCTTTCAGTTTTATGTCAAAACAAGCTTAATCAAGCGCTACAAATATAACTAAGACAATGGTGAGAACTAAAACTCAAAAATAAAATAACAAACCTTTGAGATTGCAGCTCAACTTAGCATTCTGTGTGGCCACTTTCGACATTATTACCTAAAAATACTTCAGGGATTAAGAAAGTTGATTGACCCGCCAATATCGACCTCAACAAACGGCTTTCACCTGCATTAGTAATATAAATGTCTAGTGCTTCAGGTTTTTGATTACTTGATTATCATGTAAAACACACTTTGTACCATAAGTATAAACGAACACCTCCCCAAAGCACAATCCAATACTAAGATGTAACTTACAAGGCCCCCCTCCTTTTATAATCGGCTGACGATGTGGAAATACCCGGGCGGTAAAAGTCCGGCTGCTAACAAGCTGTAACGAGTGGAATCACTCAACCGCAAACTTCAAATATACAACCTAATTCCACTTGAAGCACATCGACCATCCACAACCATAATTGTTTTTCTTTGAAGCATTTTTATTCAAACACTTAGCCACGAACTATAATGCTTTTCAACTAAAACATTTTATCAAACACTTGCGGACACTAAAAAATGCACACATATTAAACAAACATTGCTTCAATCATTTTATCAGACCACTATCAAAATCACTATAAAATGAGATTATATATAATAATCAAGCTATATAACAAATATGAAACCTAATTGAAGAAGATACCTTTTCGATTGAGAAAGTTGGTTGAGTGCCGTGGCGTATGCGGCGGTTGGTGGTGGAAGTTTTCGTTGTGAATCGATGGTAGATAATGGCGATTTTGTGCAACTGAGTATAGAAGGCATTTAGGCTTGATATTTGGGTGAATGATTTGGGGATTTATCGGGTGATATAAGTTTATTGAGGATTTTGGGTGAATCTGTAAATAAAACTGGGTGGGATAATTTTTTTTTTAAATAGGTGAACTTTGAGAGTAAAATTACTTGCATGTAAAAAGTAATATAGGGGTAAAGTTTTTTTTATAAAAAAATTACACAAACGTATAAAAACGTTGAAAACGTAAAAAATAGTATGAAAATGTACAAAAAGTATAAAAACGTACAAGAACGTAGAAAACGTAGGAAAATGTGCGAATACGAGCGATAGCGTGCGAAAACGTACGGAACGTTAAAAAACGTATAAAATGGATAAAAAAGTTTGAAAACGTATAAACCAAAAATTTGGACTATTTGCAAACACAATCTTCATCCCCTTGCGCCCAGCATTTTATAAACATTGCGCTGTTGCACCCGCCCAAGGCTTCCTCCCCAAAGCACGCCGCACGCCCGCCTCCAACTAAGCCTGACTCGTCACGTTGCATCACAGCATTAAACCAGCTCCTCGACCACGCTTGCTCATACGCCCCATCTCAGAGCCCGCCCATCTTGCCTGCAAACCGGCCATCCCCCCAGACCCGCATGTGCCCGTTTGAACGCCGTTTGCCGAACGCGCCCGGTCCCCACTTTTCCACCTTCCTCTAAAAATTGCCTGGTAGATGGTAAATAGTGACTACAAAGTGACCATTTATAAGTTTCGTCACCGCCTATTTATCAGTGACGAAAAATAATGACCATAAATTATATCGTCACTGAATAGTGACCAAAAAAGAAAGTCGTCACTCAATTTTTGTCACTAAAGCCCTTTTTTCTTGTAGTGTAAGTAGCTTGTTACATTTATTTTCTTGTTACTTTTGGATAGTTAGATGTTTTGAGTGTTGATATGTTCTTACCCGAATTGAGAAGTGATAGAGTTGAGAATGCTTTTTATCGACTACTGTCATTTTTTCGTGTGTACAAGTACTTTTCCTAAATTGCCACTTTGATTTTAGCAATGGTTTTCCATTTTGGATTTTTGCGAGACTTGTTTACCTCACTGAGGTTAAGAGTCTAGGTTTGTTGCCTTCCAATGTTCTTTATCCACGAATAAACGATTATTCTTAAATTCTTTTTGGCATTGAGTTAAATTGATCTCTCTAACGGGTTTAAGTGTCTAACTGGTAAAGAACTAAACATATAACGAAACATGCTCTTGCTTATCTGGTATATCTTCACTAATATTAACTGCACTATTTTTACGCCTACTTTACTTGTACAGATGATGAAACAGATCATGTTTTTAATCCTTTTGCTAAGGAACTTTTCTGCGGGTATTACACTAATACGATTTTTTTTTTTGGTAACCATGGTTTCTGCTCTTTAGGCTGACTAATCTGTTGGACTTATAATCCATTAATCTTTGTATAAATATTTAGGTTTAGTATAAATTCTGTATTTTACTGGTTTGGGCCATAGGCCAACAAACCCAATAGGTAAAAGATAATAAGGGTTATTAGGGATTACAGGAATAGTTGGGACGTTTGCTTTATGTGAACCGGTGTATAACCCTCATAAGGCACCGAATCACTCTTTATATATAGATAGGATTCCTGTATTCAAAACCATCCCTTCACTTTAATATATATCAGATTTAAAGGGATCAAACCCTTGTTCCTGTTCCTGTTCTTTTTCTTGTATGATGATGATTAATCATGAAGTAGTTTGATCTTTATTCGATCCTGGATACCCTCCACCAGAACCTGTGAAAACTCAACATGGTATCAAGAGCCAAGGGATCAAGCAACACAACAATTCATGTTCATTCATCACTCAAGATTTAAAACTGCGTTTTTTCTGAAACGCAACCATGGAAGGCCAAGAAGGCTGAGTGTTTGTGATAAACAACAATCAGAAATCGAGTGATTCGATTAAGTAAAGATCGAGGCAGATTCAAGAGAGAAGAACAGAAAGAAAGAAGAAGAAGAAAACATGGCTGCATTTTTTTGTTACAAAAAAGAAGAACACAGTTTGTGTTCATAAGAAATCGAGAAGAAAAAAAACCTTTAAACCCCGGTTCGTGATGAACCCTACAACCGTGATGGTTGATGAAGGCAAGGAACATGCCAAAACCGAAGACCCACACGAAGATGTTGGGAAACTAGAGAAAGATGGGGACAAGGCTGTCGTGATGATAGTACTATGATGATCAGGAGATAATAAAACTTTTGCAACAAAAGCCATGAAGAAATCAACACCAAGAAATCAAAGGAACAAGAAGATTGAAGACACAAAGATTAATAGATTAGGGGGGAATATGTTGGACTTATAATCCATTAATCTTTGTATAATATTAGGTTAGATAAATTCTGTATTTTACTGGTTTGGGCCATAGGCCAACAAACCCAATAGGTAAAAGATAATAACGGTTATTAGGGATTACAGGAATAGTTGTGACGTTTGCTTTATGTGAACCGGTGTATAACCCTCATAAGGCACCGAATCACTCTTTATATATAGATAGGATTCCTGTATTCAAAACCATCCCTTCACTTTAATATATATCAGATTTAAAGGGATCAAACCCTTGTTCCTGTTCCTGTTCTTTTTCTTGTATGATGATGATTAATCATGAAGTAGTTTGATCATTATTCGATCCTGGAAACCCTCCACCAGAACCTGTGAAAACTCAACATAATCCACAGGGTTTGAATGTTATATATCAAACTATAACTTATTTATCGTGTGCTTAAAGTTACAAAGTTGCTCCAAACTATATGACAAAAATGGTCGGAATGTGCACTGTTTGTGCACTAGGTCTCTCAATATGTAATTTTTCCACTGAACCATTGATTGATGGATTTATGTAATTTACTCTGTACACAATCGTAGAGGGTGTGTTAGGATCCTTGATATCTTCTGCTTGTGCACCTATAAAGTATAAGCAACTTAAATGTTGCAGTTAAGGAAAATAGTGTTTGGATAATGTTATAAATTATCGAAATAAATGTATTTTGGAGTAGAGAAAATTAAGTACGTTTAACGATTTGCATGACTTTTTTTATAAGCTTCTAGGTTATATGTGACTTATCACTTTTGACACGGCATGTTTGATACACTACATTCGTTAAGTTTTTTCATCACACCAGTATTATGCAGAAGTTTAGTTGGCATGTCGTAATATGTCTTTGCAAGAGCATCTTACTGTCACGCAGCCTTGTTCATGGATTCTAAAGAACTTTTTATCCGTTATTTTGTTTGCATGGTTTGGTTAGAATTATTTGCAGCATTCCATCTCTTTTAAGCTAAGATGGTAAATGGTAAATGACGTCTCATATCTAGCGAAAAATCTGTTATTTTACTACGTGTGTTATCGCGGTTAATAATTGTGTATGGAATCCAGTCGCGAGTGTAACGACACTAGACCGGGCATTATTATGAGCAGGTAAAATGGCCCATTAGGCCTAAAGTGGCTTTTTAAGCAAAAGAAAAAAGCTGAAAGTGTATCACGAGAGCTTATGTTGTGTTGTTGTTTAGTGATTCCTGAATAATTGAAAGAGACTGAGAGACATGATTGGATCAGAGTTATTTGTTGGTTTTTGGGTGAGAAATGATATATGGCAAGAAAGGAATATAGATATAGGAATTGCACCCTTACCTTACCAACTTTGGAAGTGTTTAGATGCATGTCTATTATTAACAATTAGGGCTGCGCATTATAGACGGTCCTCGTTCACCTTTTTCTTCATTTTTGGTTCTCGGTCCGGTCCGGCTCGGTTTATTTTTATGGACAGCAGGCTATATGCTTTTGTTGGACTAGACAGAGTAAACATTTCGGTCCTATCCTCTGTATGGAGTTTTTGACCAAATCGGTTTTCGGTCCGAATCAATCCTTGTCGGTCCTCGGACCGCGATCAACCCTACTAGCAATCACTATATTGAGTATTTTTGCAAGTTAATTAGTCGTTTTTCTTTCGATAAATATGATTAAGGTTTTGGATAATGCTTCTGCAATTATGCGACTTAGCGTCACGATCGACATCTACATTTCACATACCAGCAAAGTTAGAATTTTGAAAGTATCTAAACTCGAGAGTCATGAAAGTGTGTCGAATATATCTTGAAGAAGCTTTCTAAACCCTCCTCATTGATTCCTATCATTTGGTGTAAAAACATGTTCGCAGTCATTCATGATTGTTTTAGAACCAAATGCAAATGTTTTAGAAAACAATAAAGTGCTTATGTTAGAAAACATGTCGATAGCTAAACATAACATATTATAACCACAATCATATGTTGTTTAAGGTAATAATAATACTAAATAACTAATGGTTGCCATGTTTGAAGGAGACATCACACATTTTCCCAAATGTAAAGGATCATTAACATGTAAAAGAAGACAACCAAATGCAAAAAGGTCTTTTGGAATTCGTATTTGGATGTTGATGTTTCAAGAGTTATCAAAACATATGAGGTCTTGTATTTATTGATCTTTCTTATAGCATGTCAGTATAAATTTTGATATTATTTGATTGTCATTTAAGAGCTAACTTGTTGCTCGTTTTACTTCCATTTCTATGTAATTCCAGAACATTGGTAAACACCAACCTACCAAAGATATTATATATACATTATAATCATCAGACGCTTTTGAGCCTCGCTTTTGAGCTTGACGTTGGACCTGGCGTTGGGCCTGTATGTGTGGACTGACCCGATTACTAACCATTTTTTGAACCCGGCCTATTAACGCAACCCGATCCGGAATTATATAATTTCAGTTTGGGAAAATATATCAAACATATATTTCATCTCCACGGAATTAAACAAAAATATCCAAACGACAATATCAACAACTAACAAACGGCCCACCGCGAAACGCGGATTTCAAAACCGTTAAATTACAAGTGAGTGATCTTCAATGAGTTTGATCATTAAACATTTTTATTTGTAGTTTTCTAGTTTTTTAAAGAACTCTCAAAGTGGATCCGAAGACGATAAATGACGGTGGCCAGCTTCATCAGATGAGCCTTTTTTATGCCTCGTAGTTATTTTCTGAATGGCCAAGTAGTGTTGAATAGGGTTGCGCTTTCAGTTGGTAGGCATCTTGATCGGAAATGACATTCGTACGTATTGTCGCAGAAGGAAGCTCTTAAGTTTTCGCATACCGTGGATTTCATTATTGAGCTTCACTTTGACAGGATTGGGTATGTTGTTGTGGTCTTAAAAGACCTTTTTGTTAACTTGGGTTGTTTAAGTGTCTTTAACTCAATATGTACCATATTTTGTGCTTAATATAAAGAGAGGTAAAAGTGAAAAGAAAAAAAAAGGTTCAAATAAGTGAAGATCTATAAATGACCGTTGAAAACACATTGAAGTTACCAAAAGTCACTTTCTTTGTATTTGTTCAAAGGCCTGCTTCTTTTCCATCACACCTCTGAAGAAGTAAATGATACTGTAATAAAAGGACTAAATGGTCAATGTTTCAAACTTCATTTCTTTTACAAAAACATAAATAAATTTTTATGCAAAATAATTACTTAACGGATTATCATGTCAACCACCAACATTTGTATACTACTAGAGTTATTTAACTTGTGTTAATAAACTTTTTCTGTCAGTAATCTCTGACCAAACTGTACATACTTTTGTTTAAGTGGACCAATATGAAACCAAATAAAATATTACAGTAGAAGGGTTATTTTATGCTTTGTGAAAACTCGTGTCTTTGTCAAATGTTGACCAACCAACTCTCTAATTGTCCCTAATCACACCACCGTCATTAGGTTTATGTGTACTGTGTGGTAAGACCAGTAACATTGTTTTGTTTTTACTGTCATGGTAAAACGTGGCATTGCCTTAGAGGTGCAGGCTTAAGGTTTCTCCAATGATCCAATTTTGAGGAGTATGGTAAAACCTTGCTAAATTATGAACGGACTATATAAAGACGTGTATTTTACCGTTTATTATAACTCGTAGTCAATAGTTAATCATATGACATTCGGTATTGGGTCGGGTAATTAAACCCAACGTGTAAGCCCATACCAAGGTCTATGGGCCGGTTAGTAAGACACTATTTAAGCCTTTTCCATGCCATGGAAGAGGTGGTTAGTCATTTCATTATACAAGTTACACTTTTTCTCACTAGAAAGCTTTTCTCTCTCTAGATTCGGCTAACCCATTTATCTTCCATTGTATTATGATATCCAATATCCTACATTTTGCCTTTTAAATGCTTTTTGCTTTTCTTGGCAAACACGGTGAGATTTCTTTGCATCTGGTATGAACAAATAGAAGATTTCATAATGGAAGACTTAGCACGCACTATGATAAAAAATAGTATATACAACACATCGTCATGCTTGTCTAAGTGGAAAGTAAAGGGCAAAATGCCAAGTTCAACAAATCGCAAATAGCATATGCTTCATGATTTCCCACTAAATTTCAAATTATAATTTTCCTTTCCAAAACGAAGGCGAAAAAGAAGAAACGATGCACACGCACATAGAACCCTCTGATTCTTGAACCCGACAACTGGTACTGATCAAATCTTAGCTCATCCCCACTCTCTTACACACACTAAGAACCTCACTTTGTCTATAGCCTTTTAAGCAGACAACCTACATTCCAAGAAAAAGTGTCTTTAGTGACGAAAATTCAGTGACGACTTTTTATTTGGTCACTATTTCAACAATTTGTATTTTTGGTTTATAAGAGTGACGAGATTATTGGTCACAAATTTGATATCGTAAAAATAAGTGACCAAACTTTTGGTCACAGAATTGTGTTAAATAATTACTCTTTTTTGATAAACTTTCATAATAATATAACAAAAATTGTTAAAAATATAAATAGACATTTAACAGTTTAATTTAATTAAACTTTAAACCATGACTTGATAGAAAAAAAATATAACACTTATGATAAGCCCAAGTCAATAAATATGAAAATGAAATAGGCCCAAGTCATTTTATCAACCGAACCCAAAAAAGACCTAAACTAATCTCCCTCATCTAAAACACGCGGATCTTAGAGTCCGACCCGTAAACACTCGGATCTCTTTTATCCATTCCACTACAAAATCAATTTCATTTTGTTCAAAAAGTATAATTCGTCTATCATTACAGATTTCATCGGCTCTTATTGAAGATTAAAGCGTTTCAATTGCACCTGATATTGATCGGAAAAACTACACCGGCGATCTACACTATTTCGGTATGATATCATTACTCTTGATTACACACAGTTAGTGAATTTATCCTTTTTTTGAATAGATGTTATATTAAATAGTTAGGCCCCAAATTTGACCTAATTTTCGTAAATGTTACAGTTATTAAGTGATTCAGTAGCTTGTGTTTGTGATTATACTTTTGATGGCGATTGCGGGAAATGTATGTTGGCTGGTCTATTTGTTTCGTGCGGGTTTAATTTAGTTTTATGATTGCTTATACATATCGAAACAAACACATTTAGTTTTCAGCGTTTTATTGTTAAATTAAACTCAAGGTAGGTAGCGCCCGAATTTGACCTAAATGTTGCTCATCGGCTTATTGTTAGCTATAGTTTATTAGGTAGTATACTTGTGATTGTGTGTATAATTGAGCGTGATTGATTCTATGTTTTGAGTTGTTTTTAGTTAGAAAATGAGCACCAAATTATAGATAACAAAATGTTTGTCATGGAAATATGCTTGTTAGGCATCAGCTAGCAAGTTGTGTGCTAGTGCTTGTAGCTCATTATTGACATTTTTATGTGTTGTTCTTTTCGGCCTAGTCAAACTTTGATATGCGTGATGTTACTCATCCTGCACCAATATGGCATTTCTAATGTCTTTTATATATGTTAATTCAGAACACATTCCTAAACTTTTCTAAATGATTTGGGACGTTCAGCAGTTCTCACATTGATTTGCTATGCTAGCTTTGGAATCCTGTAGTGGTTCAATACTTCAATGATATCAAAATTAGCTACAGGGTATAAGTGAACAACAACCATGACCAACTGCGTATGCATCTTGATATCCAAACTCTTGCAACTCAAGGTTTATTAATGTCTAGTTGTGTTTTGATGACAGCAAAGTCATCATTCATTCGACTACCTAATTCCAGTTCATGTGCTATTGACAAACTCTTTCATATGTTTCTTTCAAGTAAAGCTAAATAGGATTTAAAAGTAAACGCTGGTTGGCATGGATCTTAACTTGATTGACATTTGCGTTTCAGTGCTCAATAATGTTTTGACGACACTCCATCTTATATGGGACATTGATTCTCTGTATCTACTTTGCTAGTGCCTACTCTCCAGGTTCTACTATAATCTGAATATTATTGCATTCCATGTGTGCAGGCAAAGTTTCTCCAGCTCTTCACGACAAAAGCATATGCTAGTGCTTTTCTCGATCGCAAGAAGCATATCGATTATTAACACCTTTGTAAGCCCTGCTCCTTACCTTTGTCATGAAGTAGTAGATGTTAACTCCGATTTAGCAATTGCACATTGGTCTTCTTCTTGGTTGAATAATGTGGTGGTTTAATTATTTTGTTATCACTATGAGAACCATGTGCTCCTTGTTGAAGTACCAAATCAATAGGCTTAATTTAATTATAAACACACTATCGATAACTTGTGGCTCACTTAAAGGTAGTAACTTTTAAAAGAACATATTTTGTTCATCTACAGGGAGATAAAAACATGATAAAGTTCGAAGGTGATCACAACTCATCTAGGCCACAGTTCTTTTATGACTCGCTATGAGAAATATTATGATTTAGGAGATCTTGAGGTTGATGCTGGTATAGTAGAAGAGGTAATATTTGTTCCACTTCCGCATACTATATTATTGTATTAGATTTTCCCTCTCAAGCTATACGGTTTGGGATTTTAAGTTCAATGTTTATAAGCTGACTTGATGATGTTGGGTTGGACCAGTGTTGTAAATATCGCTCGACGGTACCGTCGCGGTCGACCCCCCTTTAAGCGATAAATCGGTCTTGGCGGCGATTTATCGGTTTCTCGGCGGAGACCCTTAATTATAACGGAATTAATTTTACAAAAATATATTAGCAATATTCTAACAAAATTACTATATTTAATATTTATTTGATAAAAGTTTTGCATAAATTACATATTTTTTATTTATTTTAGTTACATATTTTTATAGATATGTTGCAAAAAGAAATATTATGTTTGATTTTGGTTATATCTAAATCACTTTTGATTAAGGCCCACCAAGTTCTTTATTAAGCCCATTGTGTAAGTCACTTAATGGGCCAAAAAAATCATATAGTCTTGTTAGGATACTGAAACTTAGTAACAGCCTCTTTCTTCTCCATTTTCTTCTTCATCCTCTTCTCTTCTCCATTTCTTCACCGGATTCACCCATCGAAATACACATACCAGTAAATCTAACAACCAAAAATCAGCAGATCTGTTGACCAAAGTTGACCTAGGCGGCCGATTTGGCCGATTTTGACCGATTTTGACCATTTTTGACCGATTTTGACCAAAACGCCAAGTTTGGCCGATTTGCTACAAATCGTGGCGGTGGACCACCGCCAAGCGATATATCACTGATATATCGACCGCCATGACCGATTTTTACAACACTGGGTTGGACTAGTGGATATCTCTTTCATTGGTTCAGGATAACTTGTTTCAGTCTTAAACCTTTACCTCCAACATATATTAATTGTCGGTTTATGTTCTGTAGGTGCTAGTTCCGCAAGCCCTTGCCTGAAGCTGCTTGCATCTGCAGGGCTTGCGTCCGCTATTGTCTATCTATATCTTCAACCCTGCATTTTGTATCCACCGGAAAACTGTGGCATTTTGTTTCTTACGCTTTAGTAACCTAATTTTTACAAGCATGTAAGGGCCATCCTCAGTTTAATTTTTGCAGATGCTTGCTTGATAGATTGTAGCTTATGTGGTGCTGATCTGAGCTCTGCATCTGCAGGTATGTTTGAGTCTTGGTTAAGATAGTTCAACCTTTAGTGTCTTAATACTTTTTTCCAAATCCCAACAAGAAAAACTATAGAAGTATTGGCACTGGTTTTCATTGGAATTCACTAAAGTCGTGTTTATATCGTTTTTTGCAGTTACAGATAACTTTGTTAATTTTTTTGTAACTCATTGGAGGTTTCTGATATCTTCCTTTCTGTATCTTCAAACATCTGATCTTACAAATGCAAATTTAGAGGGAGCCAATTTGGAAGGAGCCAATCTAAAGGTATAATTAAGCTCTTCGAGTTCTACAGCATGTATAACATTAACCATGTTTGGTCATTGAAATACCAGATGGATGTGTGCAGAGAGTCGATGTGGTGTTAGAATAATTTTTAAGGAGTAATTAACCTTAGGTTATTCATATTAGAATTTAACAATCCCAGGTAGTTTTGAAAAAAAACTAGGTCCCGCTAAGATGATAGCCTTTTAAGGACCAACAAACAAGAGTACTCACCACAAATTTCGACACACCTAGTGTTAGGAATTTAATTTGGTAGATTTTATTAGATATCCTAGAGATATGACGAAAGAAAGTGGAGAAAGCTCAAAGAAAGAAACTAGTATCCCTAGTACACCACAATTCCAATGTCCAATGCTAAAACCCTCGAATTACTCACTATGGGTAATTCGAATGCAAATCATTCTCGAAGCGAATGGTTTATGGGAAATGATAGAACCAAATGAAAAAACCCAAACAGATAACAAAAAAGACAAAACTGCTATCGCATTCATTTACCAAGCCTTACCAGAAGAACAATTGCTTCAAATTACAAAACACAAAACCGCGAAAGCCATATGGGATGCCTTGAAAACTAGACACATAGGAGAAGAAAGAGTTCAACAAGCAAGATTGCAAACACTCAAATCCGACTTTGAGATGTTACACATGAAGGAAGACGAGGCAATCGACACCTTCACCGCAAAACTAACGACGTTAGTAAACAAAGCAGCAAGTCTAGGGCACACTATGGAAGATGAAACATTAGTACGCAAATTATTAAATGCTGTACCAGATAGGTATCACAAATACGTTGCGTCATAGAACAATACTCCAGACCTGAGTGAAATGACCTTAGAAGAAGCAATTGTTAGACTTAAAAATTAACAACAAAAAATCCAACTTACGAAGAAAGGAAGTATAAGGCTTCAAACAAGTGGACAATAAGATTGACTATAATTCACACGATATGAAGAACAAGGCAGAAGACGTGGTCATGGCGGATCCAACCAATCACAAGGGCAAGAAAGTAACTTTAAGAAAGAAACACATAACAATTCAAATAAACTTACTCATGACAAGAGTAAGACAATGTGTTTCAAATGCAAGGAGTATGGGCATTATGCAAATAGATGTCCATTAAAGAAAGAAGAACAATCCAATCTCATTGAAGAAGATTTATAGCCACAATTACTTATGGCAATTATTGAAGAATCACGAATCTGGAATGGAAGGAAATTCCATTCAACTTCAACTTAACTGATATCAACAAAGGAGTCAGGCAGAGATGAAAGCTTGGTGGTGGAATAAACGAAAGCCATGAATCGACCTGGAAATCAAGGAGAGATATACCACTGCAAGAACTCCAAAATTAGATGGTGAAATACCAAGAAAAATTATGATCACCTGGACTCAAGGAAGATCCACAACAGAAAAGGTGCAAAGGTGGGAAATAGCAGAAGATGATCTACTCTGGATATTAGAACGATCACAAGCACGACAGAAATCCTACAGAAATCAGTTGTGGATTCATCAGACGAGGATCAAGAAGAGACTTAAAGACCTACACAGCAGCGTTTGTGATTAGGGGGGAGAATGTTGGGCCAAAACCCAATCAACCGGATTAATCCCAAACCCGCTGGAAAACCCAATAGAAGTCAAACGGGTCAAAACCCAACCCAATGGGTAATCATACCCGCTGTCAATTTTTGACAGTTATAAAAAGCAGTTAAAAACGGTTAAATAACCGTTTGACAGTTATACACCAAGGGATGCATCGGTTCATCAACCGACACAACTTTTAGAACACACCCTTTCATGTAATATAAATAGGAATCGATTCTATAGAACAAATTGTGTATATATGATTCTGATTCAATAGAAACTTTACATTTGATATATTTTTGCATTAGAAATTCGATCCTGTGAAAACCTTTCAACATAAACCTTTACCTCCGACATATATTAATTGTCGGTTTATGTTCTGTAGGTGCATAGTTCCGCAAGCCCTTGCCTGAAGCTGCTTGCATCTGCAGGGCTTGCGTCCGCTATTGTCTATCTATATCTTCAACCCTGCTTTTGCATCCACCGGAAAACTGTGGCATTTTGTTTCTTACGCTTTAGTAACCTGATTTTTAAAAGCATGTAAGGGCCATCCTCAGTTTAATTTTTGCAGATGATTGCTTGATAGATTGTAGCTTCTGTGGTGCTGATCTGCGCTCTGCATCTGCAGGTATGTTTGAGTCTTGGTTAAGATAGTTCAACCTTTAGTGTCTTAATACTTTTTTCCAAATCCCAACAAGAAAAACTATAGAAGTACTGGCACTGGTTTTCATTGGAATTCACTAAAGTCGTGTTTATATCGTTTTTTGCAGTTACAGATAACTTTGTTAATTTTTTTGTAACTCATTGGAGGTTTCTGATATCTTCCTTTCTGTATCTTCAAACGTCTGATCTTACAAATGCAAATTTAGAGGGAGCCAATTTGGAAGGAGCCAATCTAAAGGTATAATTAAGCTCTTCGAGTTCTGCAGCATGTATAACATTAACCATGTTATACATGATTCTACATCTCTAACCACAGCTATGTAAGCTCAACCATATGCAATTTTTAATTATATTCTAGCTGCTGCTTGTGTCTCTATTTCTCAAGCATGTAAGGGCCATCCTCAGTCATTGTTTATCTTCATCCTTATTTTTGGAGTAGCTTTTGGGGGTCTCTTGAACGCTAAAGAGAATTGACGTCACCTTCTTTTGTGTTCATTACACAAGCCATAGCCAAAATCCACTGGTAAGCATTAGTAAGAACCAACTAACAATTTAATGTCTAAAACCAGCTGCATTGCTATCGCTGGTGTTGTACATATCAGCATATCGTTTAGTTGCTACTATTTAGTTTATATCACTACTCAGTTTCTGCACGTATTCTACACATATCACTACTATTTAGTTGCTCAGCCTGGTGCCTGTAAAGGAGGTTCGAAAAGGTCTCATCTTCATAAGGTATTGCAACCTGACGGTATCTGTATGTTGATAGTTGGTAGTAAAAAGTGTATGTAGTTTGAACAGACAATTGGCTGCTGTTTTAGTTCGCGTGCTCTTTAATAATGGTAGGCAAGTCCTTGCTTTATAGGCTGCACTGCAACATTTGGTCTTGTTAATCCAACATCTTTTACATGATCTTAAAAGCATAAGGATGTGTGTGTTCAATAGTAGATTAACTTCTGAGACGATGGACTGAATTTAAAGGTTTTAGCAAGAGCTAGTTTTTTTATTAGGGCTTAGCGTCTTTTATTTGATTATGTAAGTTTTATGTGTTGTCATATTGATTTGCTTATTTAGGATATAATGAGGTTGTCGAACTTGAAGTTAAAAATGCTGCATTTATATATGTGTCACTTTAAGATATTGATTGGGCATATGTAGGATTGTAGGCTACGTGTGATCATACATAAATGAAAGGATCATCTGGAGTGTGAAATAATTTAGTAGGATGCATAAAAGATGCATCTTGGACCACTTTTGGTCCGTTTGACTCGTTCTTATTTGCTAACCCGTATTATTTTATTTTAGGCTCCTTGTTTATACCTTAAAATGTTGTTTGAATGTGAAAGTATTTACATTAAACCTCTTTATCCAGGGATGAACCTGAAGAATCTGCAGAATTTGCAGGAAGGAAAGAAATGACAGTTTTCCCATATTGTGGTTTACCAGCAAGGTATTGCGGGCAAGTTTAGTAATTTTTCTTTTGTACATTTTCCGGCAGTAACAACATAAAGTGCATGGTGTATCAACAAGATTCAAAGATTGTGTGTTATAAGAAGGCTGTCTTGGTAACCATGTTTTTAGTCTTTTTCTGTAATAACATGGTAGACAAATGGATACAATTGTTGGTATGTTATGGGTATCGATTATATTCTCTTTTATGTTTGGATTAATTTACGTTACGTTAACAAGTTAAGAATTTTAGTTTTCCGTTTTGCTAAAAGGAAAAGGGTGCCAAGAACCCGGGTATTTTGTGGTTGTCGGCAACTTGTGGATGGTGACGACTTTTTGGTCACCAATCAACCAAAATAGTGACCACCATTTGGTCTCTGACAGATCGGTGACGAGGATATTTGGTCACCGATGGTTTGAAGTTGTATTTACGCCCATCCAATCAGTGACGACTTTTTGGTCACTATTTGGTGACGAAACAACATTTGGTCTCTAATTGTAATTAGTGACGGACCTTTAGTGACCACTGGTGACCACCTATATTTGGTCACTAATCATGTTTGGTGACGAGATTAGTACTGTTAGTGACGAAAATTTCTAGTCACAAAAAGCACTTTTTCTTGTAGTGCTACTATTACCTATTTCTTATGTAAATATACTTTTATAAACTTCATCCTATCTGATAGTTCTTCTTTTCGCGAAGAATATGGAGTATCAAAATTTAGGATAACTCCATGACTCAATTCTCAAAACAAAATTCATAGATATGAAAATACATACGTAATTACTTTTACTTAACAATGTATAATCCTCATCGGGTTATTCTGAGTTAAATTTCAAACCCATAAAGCATCTAATTACGATCTAAAGTAAATAATTTCAGTCTAAATCAGAATAAGCTGTAATCAATCGCTTGTCTAAAACTTGGCTGGAACCTGTTTGACTCAAAATCACTTGGCTGGTCCTACTAAAATTTTAAAAATGCGGTAATCTATTACACTGCAAGTCTCATTTCAAAAATGTGGAACCTGTTACACAGCAAAACTTGGCTGGAATCTGTTACCTGCTTGACCTACTGGCATTATCCCCTCGGTCAAAACTTGGCTGCCACCGGTTTGACTCGAATAACTAATGCCAGTTTGTTTAGTAGCATGACCTGCAATTTCAAGAATCGATGCAAGACAAATTTAAGCAATTGCTTTCTTTTTATATAAAATATTTTAAACTTAAGGTTCCTACTAAAACCAAGGCGCTTTAGTAAACCAACACTCAGTATCACCAAAAGTTCAAACCCAATGCAACTTCAATAAAAAGTACTCATTTTTCATCAAAATTTCAAACGAACTCAACTACACTTAAAAGTAAAAACTGAGTCGACCCCTTTCCACTCTAAACTGCTTTCAAATTTCATATGTCCAAATTTTATTGCTATAATATGTGCTATCAATCTTACATACACTATAAACATAGTATAGCTGGAAAAAGCAAGCCTATTGATTTTAAATCTCAATAAGTCGATAAACCCAACAAATATGCTAATCCAAAGTCCCACTTAAATAGTTCGGCATTGAATGAATTTGAAATGATCATTGTGCATCACACTAATTCCAATAACCTTTAGCTAAATGCGAATACAGGTATGCAAAGGACATAAAATTTACCTCTTTTCTAATCACTTCCTGTCTTTCAAGTAACCACATCGAGAATAAGCACGCGAGATCTATGTACATCCACTTTTTCAGTACCTAACAAATCAACCATAACAAAAGTAATCAATACATAATTAAGGCAATAAGTTATTACAAACAGATGCAAATGGAATTGGCTACACGGACTCTACAATGAGGCTAAAAAGTGCAGACTCACAGCCAAAAATGGATGGGAAAAAAATTAAAGCCCCACAAAACCCCAATTAAGTGATCAATTTTTTAACCCGAATTGCCTCACCAAAACTCAATTCAAAATCATTATAACAAACTGACCAAAAGCCTTAATTCAAAAACATTGACTGCATAACCAAACCCCAAAATCATTAAAGGCAATAAGCAAAATCAAGATCGAAACCACCTATGAAACATAAAAGTCGACCTAACTTGATTTTAAGGATGAAGATTAGCTCTTACCGGTTGTAAATAAGTATTCTTGTCAATTAATAAGCAAATGTAAATAGTTGTTTTCAATATACTGGGCTGCTGTCAATATACCCATATAATGTTAACGTTCAATTATTTCACATGGTGTCTTGTTTCTGAATGTAACTACTTTGATTAGCACTCCTAGAATTAAAGTCACGTTTATAATTAAATCTGGGGTGGACTCTATTGTCCTTGACAAAGCGACGAAAACCGAGACAAAATTTCTAATTTATAAATATTGGAAGTTAACAACTCCTTGCCTAGTGAAATAATCAGATAATTATGAGTCATGCAGAATGTCCAAATACAGTAATCATAGCTACTTTGTGACATGAGTTATGGAAAAAAGGTGAAACCTTTATAAAGCTCCATCCGTCGCTTTGTCTACAACATAGCTACCGGTATCCATTGCCCCTTTTTTTCATTACCATAACTGCTCCATCAACCACCTGCTACGCAAATTTAAAATAATACTACAACTATCAAACATTGAATGAATGCAAAAATGATGAACATATACAAAGCATCTTATGGAAAAAAATCTAACAAACTTGATACGCAAATTAAAAATTATTTAAAAACTATTTTGCTAGTATTTCAAACTTAATATCCAAATTGTCAATATTAAACCACTAGCTTTAGTAAATTAATAGACAGCTAAATATTACATGACATATCAAACGATTTATGAAAGTTGTACAATTATTGTTCGGTAAAACATATTTTGTTGAAAGATGAATTTGACACTTTTAATAAATTTAAGGGTGATTGATGTAAATAAAGAAAAAGTTGAAACTTCAAATGTTTTGGAATTTAACCACGTAGCAATATGACGTCATAAAATATGTAGATGGATTTCAAAAATGTTTTGATTTATTAAAGATATAGATAGATAGATAGATATGAGGCCTATAACAAACTAAAATTGAATTGAACTACAAGTAGTGTTATTATGAAATATTTATGCTAGTGGTCCAGGTTTACCGTAGCTAACTCCTTTATTGTCTTTATGAAATAATCGACAACAAGACTTATTTACGAAATTGAGATTAACAACTATAACAAATATTGTATTCATGAAAACAATCCAATAAAAGATATAGATACACGATACGGTTATAATATCAGTAACTAATATTATTAGGGGGACTTTCTTTTCAGCACCAATCTTAGTGCGAGAACTGACAGAACCACAAAAAACATACATGCACGCCTTTTAAAAATAAAAAAATACATGAAAATCATCAATAATCGTAAGAATCCACATATGTTCTTCAGTATCATCATGAACTCTTCTTCTTCTATATGATCTTGAAAGTTTTGATTGGGTTATTGAAATGGTAGTGAACGGGAAATTAATTGACGAATATAAGGAATTGGTTCAAGAACCATTTTGGAAGGATGGTGCAATTCCTTGACAAAGCGACGAAAACCGAGACAAAATTTCTAATTTATAAATATTGGAAGTTAACAACTCCTTGCCTAGTGAAATAATCAGATAATTATTAGTCATGCAGAATGTCCAAATACATTAATCATAGCTACTTTGTGACATGAGTTACGGAAAAAAGGTGAAACCTTTATAAAGCTCCATCTGTCGCTTTGTCTACAACATAGCTACCAGTATCCATTGCCCCTTTTTTCATTACCATAACTGCTCCATCAACCACCTGCTCATAACCAAAAATGCGATCTTATACTTAATACAACTAGCGTCGTAGTTTCTTAGTCATAAATTATGTGAAACTTATTTGGTTGGCTTTGCGAATAGTGTTCAAGGTATATGCGTTCTGTAAAAAGGACAGGTACCTTTTTGACCCATTACGTAACAAAAACTTTCCACCTCTAAAACATAATTCTAAAACATTGAATCGCCACGTCATAATGCTTACTTTCTATTTGTCTAACTTTAGCTTTGTTGGACCATAATGTTATAGAAGCAAAGATTAGGTACCTATAGTGTTTATATATTATGTATTTATGTGTAAAGCCTGTAAACTTAATTAGATTATGGGCTGGGTCGATATGGGCCAATATGGGTCAATAGTTAGTTAGGATATGACAATTGTGTCGTTAGGGTTACAACGTTTATGAATCGGTATGTATCTAACTCTTTTGTTCATACCATTTCATCTTGTATATATAGAAGTCAAGTTCTATAACATACAGTTAACCCAATTCAGTTATATATATATCAGTTATAAAGGGTTCAAACTCATCTTCTTTGTTTCCTTTATGTTATTATTGAATGATGTCTACATGATGCTTGTTTGATTATGAATCGATCCTGGAAATCAGACCTGTGCAATGATTCTACAGTGGCATCAGAGCCAGGTTAGATTGAAGAGAAAGAAAGAAGAAGTTGGTTGCGTGGAAGACAAACAAAGAATGGACGCGGTCAAGGAGGACGTTGAGGCACTTTTAGTAGAGAATGATGATGAACCGGCACTTCTAATGTGCCTAATTGATGAAAATTAGAAAGATGGAAGGCTTGGTCGTGTGATACAATCAAAGCAAAGTCGTGTGATGCGAAATGATACAGAAGAGAGGTTGTGTGAAATAACCAAGTTAGCCGTGAAGAATGATTCGTGAAGAAGGTAGGTTTACTACCATACTATTGAAAAGAAAGAAATAAACTCTTGTTTCGGGGTGGTGATCCTCCACGATGCTGGCGTGTCAATAATATGCAATAGTGCAGCGTGCCCTCACATGATTTTTATTCCAATCACAATTTCGTGGCCATTTCACAAATAAAGAATTGAAATTTGTAGACCATTACTAGCAGGCCATGCAACGTCAAGTTCCTTATCGTAGCTGATGATTACTTCACAAAATGGATATAAGCCAAACAAATGGCTACCATTATTGAAAAGAAAGTACTTAATTTTGTATATGGGACCGAGGCAGTCATACATGCTGAAATACGCATCCCAACAACACGTCTAGGCCTGATTGACCAGGAAGCAAATGAAGAGGCACTAAGGCTAAGTTAGGCCTCCTCGAAGAAAAAAAAGTTAAAGTTGCTATCTAGATAGCATATTGGAAGCAAAAAAATGGCTAAAGTTACTACAACAAACCCAGTTACGGCCCACATAATCATTAAAAACCTCGGGCCCACGTCCTTAAGGAAGAAAAACGAAGTAAACGCAAAGCAGGGTGACAAAGAAAAAATAGTCCTACCAGGGAAGTCCCATACACGGGTCCGGACAAACCCTTCTACCTTAAGCCTGGTTATGACGTGCCCTTAACCATGGCTTGCACACATCTAATCCTGAAGAAAACTTATATACCATGCATGCACACAAATTATATCATTGGAATAGATTAATATTATTAAGGTTACGGTTCAGATTAATATATATTTGCGGTTTAGTTAGAAATGATTTTTGTTTTTATACTAATAACTTATAAGATTTTAAAGCATCACCATCATTTTGTGGAATTTATTGATTCTAAAGAAACTATCTACTTTTAATTCTATAAAAATTTGAAGGTTTTAAAAAAAGTTCAAACGAGCTGCGTAGTTTGTGGGTATTGCAGGGGTCAGTTAGGCCCGGTCAAAAGGACAAATGCCTTAAAAAAGTCATATAGCCTATGACACTTATTTACGTTTTAGTGTAGCCAACTTTTTTATTTCCTATTTTATCATCAAACTCGTTCAAAAATCGATCTTTGTGAGTAATTTAGACTATTTTGTCAATGTAAAAATTACCTTTTACCACTTCTAGAATATAGCATACGTAGCTCGAAATTAGGAAAAGTAAGGTAATAATGGTCACAAAATACACACAATGATCGACTTTGGAAAGTTTGATGACAGAATAGGAAAGAAAAAAGATGACTACACACAAAGATACCATTGCAAGTTAGTGACTTTTTAAGTCATTAATGCAGCCCGTATTACAAAGTAAACTTCCTATTTAAAAAATATAGGCAAATTATACAACATACTGTCAATCAGGGGGCCGTAAAAAAAAAGCTACGAATGACAACCTATTATCCTTCTGCAAATATTTCGCGAGTGAATGTGAAGGCCCAATTTAAATCGAACATTAAAAATCAGCCTCATACTCTATAAAAAATCTATATCTAGATGCATCAGGTGGTCCCAGGCCTGAGTTGGACTTTTCGATAGAAGCATTTGTTTGACTTTGACTTGGTAAAAATAAAGTCGAATATAAGTACATTTCTCTCGGATCTCGAATCTAAAATGAGAAGTAGATTAAACGTTCCGTCTTTTTGGATAATGAAGGTATAGACCAAAAAGGAGTTATCATAGATTATTACTATTATGATTTCTCTTTTGAATTCTAAAGCACCTATGTGCATGGTCCGAAGAATATTAACTGCTAACCTAATGGGCCTAAATATCTAAATGTGCAGGCTGTGTAAAAACGAGTCCATGGCCTTTTCCTTCTTCTGGTGTGTCGTTTTCCAGCCAAACACAGGAATAACATGGTTGTTACTCCTTCACAAAGATTAAATGGATTATGTTTTTCCAACATATTCCCCCCTAATCTGTTTAATCTTTGTGTTCTTCCAATTTTGTTCCTTGTTGCCTTCTTGTTGATTTTTTCATGGCTTTTCGGTTGTTATTCTGGTTCCGGTTAAGGTATGTCCCCATTCTCCGGTTGTCTTCTTCGATTAAGGTAAATCCCCTTAAATCGTAGCCTTGTCCCCATCTTTCTTTTGGCATATATCTTGCCTTTGTCAACCATCTCGATTAAGGTAAATCCCCTTAACTCGTAGCCTTGCCTTTGTCAATCATTAAGGTAAATCCCCTTAAATCGGTTCATCTCTTCTTTTGAATTCTGATGAACACGTTCTGTGTTCTTGTGCAACAACAAGGAATAGCAGCCTTTGTTTCTTTCTCTTTCTTTCTTTCTGATCTTCTTTCCGCTGCCTCTTTTCATCCATGGCAGGTTTTCTTGATTGATGATTGATCATGAATTGTTGTGTTGTTTTGATCCCTTTCGCTCTGATACCACTGTTAAGAATCTACCATGTTCGGTATTCACAGGTTCTCTGATGTTGGGGTTTTCCAGGATCACATATTGATCAAACAAGCATCATGAATATAAACATCAAACAAGAATAAAGAAACAAGGAAGATGGGTTTGAACCCTAATATAATCTGATATATAAAAGTGAAAGGGTTGAATGTTGATTACAGATTTCCTATCTATATATAATGAATGATACGGTGCCTTCAGGAAGGGATACACCGGTTAATAAAAAGTAAAGGTTATAACCCTACAAAACTAATAGTCGTATCTTTTAATCTGTGGGTCTGTGAGTATTTGGGTTTGTTGGCCTGCGGCCCAAACCAGTAAAATACAGCCTTTTACAAAGATTAAATGGATTAAAAGTCCAACATATTCCCCCCTAATCCATTAATCTTTGTGTCTTCAATCTTCTTGTTCCGTTCCTACCTTCTTCAATCTTGATGCCATGATTCAAGCTTTCTTCAAGAATTTCTGGATTCATTCTCTAAAGCTTGATGTCTTCCAATTTTGTTCCTTGTTGCCTTCTTGTTGATTTTTTCATGGCTTTTCGGTTGTTATTCTGGTTCCGGTTAAGGTAAGTCCCCATTCTCCGGTTGTCTTCTTCGATTAAGGTAAATCCCCTTAAATCGTAGCCTTGTCCCCATCTTTCTTTTGGCATATATCTTGCCTTTGTCAACCATCTCGATTAAGGTAAATCCCCTTAACTCGTAGCCTTGCCTTTGTCAATCATTAAGGTAAATCCCCTTAAATCGGTTCATCTCTTCTTTTGAATTCTGATGAACACGTTCTGTGTTCTTGTGCAACAACAAGGAATAGCAGCCTTTGTTTCTTTCTCTTTCTTTCTTTCTGATCTTCTTTCCGCTGCCTCTTTTCATCCATGGCAGGTTTTCTTGATTGATGATTGATCATGAATTGTTGTGTTGTTTTGATCCCTTTCGCTCTGATGCCACTGATAAGCATTGATATGCCGATTGCCACAGGTCTTTGATGATCTCCAGGATCGATTTATGATCAAACAACATCATGATAATCATCATATATTAATCAGGAATTAATGAAGAACAAGAACATGGGGTTGAACCCTAAAATATAATCTGATATAATAAAATGGAGGGTTAATTGTGATTACAGAAGTTCCTATCTATATATAATAAATGAATCGGTGTGATGTTTGTGAAGGGATGTAATGGTTCTGATATACAAAACGACATGTCCCTTCCTTTTATCAACCGAATGTTTCTATCTATTGGATTAGTTATGGGCTTTTGACCCATACTATAATACTTATACAAAGATTAATGGATTATGTTTTTCCAACATATTCCCCCCTAATCTGTTAATCTTTGTTTCTTCCAATCCTCTTGTTCCGTTCCTGCCTTCAATCTTGATGCCATGATTCAAGCTTTCTTCAAGAATTTCTGGATTCATTCTCTAAAGATTGATGTCTTCCATTCTTGTTCCTTGTTGCCTTCTTGTTGATTTTTTCATGGCTTTTCGGTTGTTATTCTGGTTCCGGTTAAGGTAAGTCCCCATTCTCCGGTTGTCTTCTTCGATTAAGGTAAATCCCCTTAAATCGTAGCCTTGTCCCCATCTTTCTTTTGGCATATATCTTGCCTTTGTCAACCATCTCGATTAAGGTAAATCCCCTTAACTCGTAGCCTTGCCTTTGTCAATCATTAAGGTAAATCCCCTTAAATCGGTTCATCTCTTCTTTTGAATTCTGATGAACACGTTCTGTGTTCTTGTGCAACAACAAGGAATAGCAGCCTTTGTTTCTTTCTCTTTCTTTCTTTCTGATCTTCTTTCCGCTGCCTCTTTTCATCCATGGCAGGTTTTCTTGATTGATGATTGATCATGAATTGTTGTGTTGTTTTGATCCCTTTCGCTCTGATACCATGTTCGGTTTTCACAGGTTCTGATGGGGGTTTCCAGGATCGCATAAATGATCAAACAAGCATCATGAACTTAATACCATCAAACAAGGAATAAAGAAACAAGGGAAGATGGGTTTGATTCCATTTATTGAATTGATATAAAAATCTGGATGGGATGATGTTTACAGCAGAATTCTATTCCTATTATATGAATGAATCGGACACTTAAAGGGTTGTGATGGTTTTGATAAAACCAACAGAACTTGGACCCTTAATATAATGATTTACGACAACGATGCTTCCTAATAATACTAAACTAATAACCGTCCTATCTTTCTAACCTAATAAGGTTTCGGGTCTGTGGCCCAATGCTAATAATATAGGGCCTTTCAATAGAGTTTCAGGCCTGATATACAAATACATGTATATATTAAATAACAACGATTAATGGATTAAAAGTCCAACATGGACGCTGGAATTTGTCCTGAAATATTATTTTCTGACAAAAAAAGCCAATTAAGCCTACTGACGTTGCCCATATTTTCTGGCAGCTCCCAAGAAATATTGTTCCGTGACAAATCTAGACAAAGAAAATTGGAAGATTCGAATAGGCTAGGCGGGATTGATCCGGTGAGTTTGTTATCTGAAAGGAACATTGCTTCAATGGATTTCAGATGGGTGAGCCAATATGGGAATTTTCCCTCCAATTTGTTCTTGCTTAAATCAAGAAAATGCACTTCTTTCTGTAATGAAATCCATTCAGGAATTTGGCCTGAAATTCCACAAGAAGGCATTGAGATATGTCTTAGACTACATCTTGGATCAATCTTAGCTGTGTTATTCCAAATTAAGTTGTTTCCTTTGGGGCTAATGACTTAAAAAGTCATCTAACGTGGCACTTTTTGTCTTTGTGTGTAGTCATCTTTATTTTTTCCTATTTTGCCATCAAACTTTAAAAAGCCAATCATTGTGTGTATTTTGTGACTATTTTGTCATGTAAAATGACCATTTTACCCTTCGAAATTTAGAAAATGTAAGGGTAAAATGGTCACCAAATACACACAATGATCGACTTTTGAAAGTTTGATGACAGAATAGGAAAGAAAAAAGATGGCTACACACAAAGACAAAAAGTGTCAAGTTAGATGACTTTTTAAGTCGTTAGCCCTTTCCTTTTCCACCGAGGAATAAGATGTCTAGATTCCTGATTTTGAATAGCCAAGTTGGGATCTCCCCGGCGAGCATGTTATCGTGGAGTCGTAGGATATTCAACTTGCTCAAGTTTTGTATGGCTGATGGTATTGGGCCACACAAGTGGTTACTGCTCAGGTCAAGAGCAGTCAAATTGATTAGCCTTCCTATGAATGTCGGAATTTCAAATGAGAAAGAATTCTCAGACAGATCGAGTGATTTTAATTTTGTGAGATTTACAAGGAAAGATGGGATTCGGCCCGAGAAACGATTCTTTTGTAACGAAAATGCCCTTAACTGGGTTAAATTTCCAATCTCTTCTGGGATATTTCCCCCAAGAAAATCCCCGTTATTCAACTTCAGTGATTCAAGATTTATAAGCTTACCAAATCCAGGACATAAAGCTCCACCGAACAGGGGCGGCTCAACTGACTCAGAGGCCTAAAGCAAAGCTTGAAGACGGGGCCTTTTTTATCAATGTTATTTACTGAAAAATCGTTTTCATTAAATTTACTTTTTCAAGTTTTTATGTGAATCTTTGATTAGTTTCTCGAAATCAATATAGTATAATATTTCATTTTCAAATGATAAATCAGCCAATATATATAATGCTTTGGTGACACTTTCGATAGTTGATAACTTTTAGTTTTGAAATACTTCTCCATGCTGACGTAATTGTTACCTAAATTGTTAACATTATTCTATACAACATATAAGTATTATGAAAAGAGTTTATAATTATAATCTGATTAAATATATTAACATTTCTCACATGTATAATTCTCTAAAAACTCTTAGTTTCAAAAATAAATCTATATCGTTAATACCCAGACTATTCTTATAATATGGTTTAAAGAGCTTTTACGATACAAACAACTACATTTTTAGCTTGTTATTATCTTGGGATATTAATTTTTCAATGCTAAATAGTAGATTAAAGATACTTACATATAATATAAATTGGTCAAATTTACTTTCTATTGATGAAATAACTTGATTTGCAATGTATAAGAAGTAATCGATTTTAAAAGTTTCTTCGTCGATTTTTATAGTTTCATTGTCAACGTCTTTCTAGAAATAGCTCGTTTTCCTTTCAAATTTCCGTTTCATGTTCATTTTTCTTTAGCAATTTCTTTAGTGGAAACTAAGACATCCTTAAAAACAACTTCTGACATAAAAATGATGAATGAGTAAATGAGTAGATGAGATAAAACTACAGAATGAAAGTATGTTTGTGGGTGTGAAAAAATAAATGTATGTTGATCAATGTAAATGATAAATGGTTGTTATCACACGAATTAATTTAACATTTGCTTATTTTCATGCAAATGGGTCATTTATATACTTAATATATTTAGGCTTAAATTTCTGCAAGTCGTAGGCTTAAAAAAATAAAAAGTAGAAACATAACAGCCCAAAACTTTGATTATCTAATATTTATCGATTAATTGGGGCCTTGAATAATCAGATCTCTATAGATGGCGGCAAAAAAAACATATGATTGATGTTATATATATACAAGGTCTTATGCAATCGGAGGCCTTAAAAAATTAGAGGCCTAAAGCCCTAACTTTACTTGCCTTACCCTTGAGCCACCACTGTCCACCTGCGTTTTCACTTCAACCATTGACACATAAGACAATAAAGAAAAGAAAAAAATAAAAAAATGTAGAGAAAGTTAGAGAGAGAAAATTAAAGAGAGAAAATAAAAAGAGTGTTTTGATTACACACGTGTGTTAAAACAAAATGAAACCAACACCTCTCCACACTATGATATGGTATTATACCACCTTAATGGGTCGGCCTTGTAAGGCTTTTGTTGGGCCGTGGGAGTTTGTTACTTGGTTGGCTCGTACAAATATAGATTAATTAAATGATCCGAGATTCGCGTTCTAGCCTATTAACAACAACATTTAATAATTATAAATTACCGAGACCAAAATTCTAAATGAAAAAAAAACGAACTTCTTTTTAAGTTATATTTTTTCGACTCAATATTTGAGGCTAACATTTTCAACACATGTAGCCCGAAAGCAAAGAAATTTGTCTCCCCCATGAACTGGTTGTAAAGTAATTATGCCCATCAATAATGGTAGCATGTTGTCCTAAGGTTTGACGAGTTCCTCCAGGCTGATAATTGGTAGTAGAAAGCGAGATGGAGACGACGGCAAGAAGGAATGACATCATATGTTAATAATGGCAATCAATGGGGTCATCGCCTTCTTGAATAGCACCCACGGAACAGTTAGACCTGAAATCCTTGTGGGAGGAAATTCAGGTGTGTTGAACAGTTAGACCTAAGTCTAGTTGGGGAAATTCAGGTTGTTGTTGTTGGTTAACTGTGGGAGCATATTCCATTTGAGGGATGGATGATGGTGGAGAATAAATGTTGTGGTGAACTGATGATTGATAATCATTGGATGGATAAGTGATTGAAAGAGGTGTTGATGATTGATTGTTTGAGTATTGTTGAGACTGATAAGGTGATCCATACTGTGGAGACTGATATAGTGAAACTTGTGGTTGAAATTGAGAGTTTTGGTATGAGTTCTGATGAGTTTGATAAGGAGACTGGGTCATCTGATGGGTTGCAACCAAAGCAAGCGGATCTGAGTTGCGTTCATGCATTAAACGAACTTCATTTGCATGAAATTCATGTTGTCCCAAGTATGCATGAAGCTGATCAATGTTAGTTGTGTGCAAATCCCGAACCAGTTTGACATCTGTCACAAATTTGCTCCACTCAGGAGGAAGAGTATTCAAAAACTTGGTGTTCACTTGAAATTGTTCCAGTTTCATATTGTAGATGTTCATGTCATTGAGTAGCAGTGAAAATCTCAAGTAGAAATCACGTAGTGTTTCCCCCTTCTTATAAGCAAACTTATCGAATTCATCATAAAGCTTACACTCTCTTTCTTGTTTCGTCAATGAAGTTCCTTGCATGAGAAGTTGAATTCTTTCCCAAAGTTCCTTGGCGACTTTATGATTGCTAACCAATGCATAGACCTCTGGTGGTAGTCCTTGAAGAATGATATTTGTTGCCTTGATATCACAATCAGCTTGAATTGCTTCCGTAGCAGATAACTCAGAATATTTCTTTGGTCTAGTAACTCTATTTTCCTCAATTGAAGGCCAGATGAGTGGACCATTTTCAACGGATTCAAGGATCATTCGTCCATGTTGTCTATTCATCATGTATAGCTCCATTATGCTTTTCCAAGAATCATACATATCTTTTTCCAACATGGGTGGACGATTGTCAGCACCCGAAAGAATTGTTTTGTCAGCAAGAGTCGTCATTGAGAAATTTGTATATTAAAAGATTATTGTCGGATCGAACGGTGGTAGAAAGAAATTGTGTTTGATTAAGTTGTCTTTTAAGAGTTTTAATTCTTGAAACTACACGGGATTTTACAATTCTTGACAAAACCGGGAAAACAAGTTAATGTTTCACGGGATTTTACAAGTCAACAAAATAAACCGTATAATTTGGAAATTTGAGTTGTTCGGTTTCAATTAAACTTGACTAGTTCGGTGTTCTTTGAGAATGAGTAGATCGCTAATCTCACGAAAATGATTAGATCGGTACTCACTGAAAATGAACTAGATCGGTTCTCACTGAAAATACTTAGATCGGTTCTCACTGAAAATAACTACTAAAAATCACTAGATTGGTCTTCACTGAAACTAATTAGATCAATTAACACTGAAAGTCACTAGATCGGTTAACACTGAATATCACTAGATCGGTTAACACTGAAAGCAATTAGATCGGTTAACACTGAAAATCACTAGATCGGTCTTCACTGAAACTAATTAGATCGGTTAACACTGAAAATCACTAGATCGGTCTTCGCTGAAAATCACTAGATCGGTTAACACTGAAAATAATTAGATCGGTTAACACTGAAAATCACTAGATCGGTCTTCACTGAAACTAACTAGATCGGTCTTCTCTCAAAACCCACTTATTCAAAACTAAAAAAGACACGCTTTTGACAATTGTTTTCCGAAAATTTTTGTACCAAAAGTGTTACTAAGCCTATAAGGACAAGAAAAATGAAAACTTTAAGGTTTTTAAGCCGAAAAATTTAAAATCAGATTTTGACCCTTTATAAATGCTAATGAACCCAAATGATACAAAATAAGAGATGTTTCTATGACTCTAAGCACACACCTATATCCAAGGATATTAGATCAAAACTACCTATGTAGATAATCTTTTAGTGTGGAATTTAATCTTAGAAAACAAGAAAAAAATCAAAAAATACGAATGGTATTATAGGAAAACTACACGAACCATAACAAACACAATATCTAAACACACCACTATGTGGCTCTTGATACCAATTGAAGATTAATCAAATAACATACTATATGAGAGGGAAAGAGATTGTTTTAGTGAGAGAGAGGGTTGGATGAACACTTAGAGAGAGAAAGTAAACATATATTAATGTGTGTAAAAATAAGCAACCAACCACCTCTCTAAGGCATGAAGAGGTGTTTATATACTTACAATGGATGGTGGGCTTGGGCTTGCATGGGTTTATCCATGGGCCTTTAGCTAACTAACTATGTAAGTTTCCAAAAATTACTTAACGAGCTAACGACAGTTATCTATGGAAGCGACCGAACATTCCTAGAATTGTCGTATTATCCTAACACAGACAAAACCTCGATGTGTACCTTACTTTCCACAAGGATGGGAACTCTACGAAGGAGATCAAAAACTAAGAATCACAATACCAAATCACTTTATGTATTAAAAAATATAATTAAATTTCGTTTTATAGAGTCGATGGGAGCAAAAAGCCCAATTAACCTTTATGGATCTCTAAAGAGAACCGACACTCCACGTTAGCTTTAACAATATTTAAAACTCTACCATTTTTTGTGTCTTTGCAAAATTTTAAAGTAAGCAAACACTTTAGTCCTCCGAAAGCTAAGGGGAAAGCGAGTACAAAAAACGTCGTTCCAGTACTAAAAATCTCCCTATTTCTAAAGCCTACGGGCCTACATAATTTATTAAAACATTTTTATATCATTTTTTAATAATATAATAAAGCAAAAATTTGGTCAAAACGGGGTTGAGTGGGACACAAAGTTTGAGGTGGTAGAAGAATATAAGGGTACTAGGTTCAGACAACCTAGCTAGAAAATAGCCATCTTGTCCCTTATGGTTTATCTCATCCGAAATAGGATCCTAGGAGGGTCTCAGGTTCTTCTTTTCGTGTCGGGATCACTTAAAAGCTCAAAGTTTGATGATTTAAAACGTTACCCAAGTTTAGTTAATATTCCCATTGCGTTTAAAATCACTTTTCCATAAATCTAGGTTATTTATACGACACATATCACCTAAATCTGTTACAAAAATTGAATTTAGACGCTGACGGCCGGGTCAGGACAGAAAACACGAATTTTTGTTTAAAACTCAACCGAACCATCCTTACAAGTGTGAAAACATTTAATTTCCCAAAATAAGCTTTGTCAAAATTGTCTTGTTCAAAATTTATACTTTAACGACCGTTACAGTCTTTTTACCGAATTTCACGTAAATGACCGTTTTTCTGAAAACTTTCAAATCACACACCAACGATTTACGTTTTAAACCAACGTTTTTTAAATCATGAATTTCATAAACAAATAAGCTCATTACTCACTTCCGAATCACTCAAACTTATTCCCAAATAAACTGTCGTGCCGGTACGCGCTGCGTGACGATTTTTAGGAAATCACGGGAAAGCTTCCCAGAATTACTTAAAATACCAACCAAATACTCCGAAACGGAGCGACGAATCAAAAGTGATTCTCTTCCGAAATTCAAGACTCCATCAAACTCCCGGTTAAACCGTAACTGTTTTACGCAAAATAGTCAACTAATGTCAACTTTTCAGCTTTCATCAGGAAAACTGACAAGATCGAAAGACTTTAAAATACGAAATTATAAAATTTTATAATACTTAACCCTGGGCAAATTATCGGTTATCACAGTCTAACCCCCTTAAAGGAATTTTGCCCTGAAATTCAAGTCAAATCATCGAATTACAACATCGACAGGAAATTCCATTCCTCGACGTATCACATTAGATCACTAAGGTTTAGTCTTTTCAAGCAATGTTTCTTCCGATTCCTCTAAAGACTAAGTTTTTTTCCACAATCCAAATCCTACACTTTCTCATGGTTAATCTACATCCGTTCACAAAATCACGATAGTCTTTCCTACTATCTCCTTAATTTCACAATTTCTTCAAACTTAGGTCACACAGTCTAAGTCGGGTGTCTGAATACGATCCAGTCCTTGACGTGACGACTATTCTATCATAATTGGCACCGCCAAACTTTTTGTTTATTCGACCAACAAGACTAACCTTACAGGGTATGTGTCCTACATAATACGACCCAAACTCTACTTTCTCAAGGACGTTTACGGTTCTTTCGCCAACACTCACTCAAAATCCTAAGTAAACCTTAGTTGGTCAAACACTTCAGGCTCTACCTTTCTAGGAAGACCATTTCATTATCTAAACCATATTATTATTTGCCTTAAACTTTTTCCAAATCAATCATACTCAACGAGTACCTTAAATCTCACTTCACTTAGATAGGTCAAGATACCTCTCAAAAGCTTACACATGAAAAAGCAAAATCAGATTTCAAACTCGATCACTGCAATTCCTTCTAACTTTCCCTGTGACCACTCACGGTCTCTCACCTTCATATTATCCTTTCTCACGAAACGGTAAAATCGAACAACTCAAATATATTTCAAGTTTACGATCATACTAAATCATACACTAACCCTCACAAGAAATGGGTGTCCGCCCTAACATGAGCGACTAATCGTAACACAACTACGCACGGGAAACTGTGCTCTCAAGCACTGATATTATCCATCCAACCAATAATAACACAAAATACTGATAACCACAAAAATCGAACAAAATTTCCTTCACTATCATAAAAACGTTTTCAATACAAATCATCTAACGACTAGTAAGGATTTGTCATAACTGCCACTACTAAAAATAAAACCTTTCTAATCATAATACCGACACTAACCGAAGCTACTCAGTTTAGTGATATACACAAACTACTAATCCAAACCTCATACATCCTACACATCTCCTCTGGGCTCCTGCCCTCTCCTCATACTATCAACAATCTCAGCCAAATCCAACCGCGCACGCCTCCCCTTTGCAATCTGTAATCGTAACTCCCGGTTCTCCATCTGCGTATCACTAATGGCATGCCACGGAGCTGCTCTCTGTGCATCCATCTGACATGCCCACAACTCTAGGGCTAATACTGGTCTCCAAATCGCTCCAAAATTCGCTGTAACCCTCTCCTGCTCATGCTCTAGACTCCTAAATCGATATATCTGGGAGAATATCTCATCCCTGACTGCCCCTGACCTAGTAAACAACTCCCTTATTTCCCCATCACATCTCTCAAACAAGGCAGGTGATCGCTCCCCTAATCGTACTGTATGATCATGAATCAATCCTCCCTGCATCTCAACCTGGGCTCCTAACTTAGTTAAAAATCCCTTAGCCTCAGCCGTAGCGAGTGAAGCTACAAGCGATGGGACGGTCAGTGGTATCATGGGTGCTGAAATAGGCAAAGGGACGATAAAAGGTGTTGGAGAAACAAGAAGTGAACTGGACGACCACTCAGGAGATGTCGATGTTTAAACAGGTGGTGCTGGTGGTGGGTATGCAGGAACATCAATGTAAGCTATACAATCCTCTAGGTCTATCCATGTGGTGAGTATGGGCTTCCTAAGTGCCGACACTCTCTCTGGTCTCTCAGGCCCTGGTACAGATCTAGAACCCTGACCTACCTCGAATACACTAGGCATCCAGCCCTCCCTCAACGCTATCTCTTGGCGTCTCAACGCCACAAAACCCAATCCTAGAGGCTCACCCATGGCTGTCTTCACAACCGGGGCTACCCGCTGCTGACCTTCAGGTACAACCGCATCCCCTCCTAAACCAAGACTCTCAACTCTTATACCGGGACCCTCGTCCCCCCGCAGAAAGACCCTCATCCCCTGCAGCAGGATCCTCATCCTCTGCAGTAGGACCCTTGTCCTTTGTGCCCTCGCTCTCATTATCCGAATCTGAACTCTCCTTTATCTCCTCCTCCTCATCATCATCATCCTCCTCTTCCTCATCCTCTACTAACTCAGACGTACCCTGGTAACGCTTCCGTGAAGGAAGGTCTGGTGGTGAAGATGATGGTGAACTCTCGTAAGAGGACCTAAACCACTTACGAAACGCTAAATCGGACATAGCTACCACCTCTGCTATACTAGCAGAGAGGCTAGGTGACATCACAGGCGGAACACGCACGGCCATACGTGCGGTCCTACAGAGAAATGGAACCAAGGTGGGTGTAGTATGGGTAAGCGGGTGATCTGGTGAAAGTGGTGTGGTAAAATCTGATGACGTGGGTCTCGCACCAGACGTGTCAGAATCCACTGAATCCTCAACATGATGTGTCGGTGGTGTACTATCAAGTAGTGAAGTGGGTGATGCTACAGTGTGGGGTGACTCAGGTGTCTCAGTCTTAACTAAATAGGCCTGCCTAATAGCCTCATAAAGATTCTCAGGAAATTGTACGGGCACTCGGGGGCTTTGAGCTCCGTCAGCCTGGGTGAAAATCTTTGGGTCAACAAACACTGGGGTAGACATCCTGTGATAACCCGATAAAAGGGTATAAATATTTTATAAAATATCATTATCCAAATTAACAGCATCATTATGCTTACATATACAAATCATCATAGCGTTTGAAATTAGACGTTCGTAAGCGTATATATATATACATCCTTATACATACGTATATATATATATATATATATATATATATATATATATATATATATATATATATAAACAAATAATCACCGACCAGGTTTGATACCGAACAGGCACTTCTGGTCATCACATAGAGCACATAAGCCACAAAAAGCATATCCTTAATTCATATCGCTAGCTGTGACATTTCCACTAAAACTCTCAAGGCAACATGCACTACACTAAGGCAAGCATGACCAACATCAATCAATCAACATCGCTACCCACGAATACTTTTCACCTATATTCGCAAGCATCGCACACTACTACTACAAACTAAGGCACATGGCAATCCTAAAACCAAAATGATCTCAAACTTCACACACTGCAAGTGTTCTTATCACTTTACATCCTATCATTTTCAGGTGGTCTCATCACCCACACATCCCTTCCCTCCTCTAACATAACTTTAGAAAACTAAACCCATTATTTCATATCCTTCATGAATTAAGCCCCATTAAAAGTTTGATCCAGGATATGCGAATTTAGGAATAACTTAAACTGCTCCGGCTATGTAACTTTCATCAGTCGAGGTTTTACTAAAAACAAACTTCACTTTGGTTATAGTTGCGTTTTTATTTTATTTTATAAAAACCGGCATTCTCTATAACCTTGGCTCTTGATACCAATCTGTCACACCCCGTCAGTGGCGAAAACACGGGATGCGACGATACCGTTCATCGCACAAGATACAAGATCATACACTTTACAATTTACAAAGAAATGAAACTTGGATTTACATAAATTTTACAAGTTAAGACTTGACAATAAAATAAACAAAACCCATCTTGACCCAGTCCCCTTGGGTTACATCTTTGCTCTTCCAACATCATTCATATACCTTTAATTGACACACCTGAAAATGATACTCGAAAACGTCAACAATAATGTTGGTGAGCTCGTAGGTTTGACCTTAAACCCAAAAGCTGTGCCAATATCTCAAAACAGTGGACAATAGTGCAATATGATAGTGAATATATGAGAATCACCCATGACTTAGCATCCTCGCTAATCATGTAAACACGACCTAGCATACCCGCTAGTCGATAACCATGCCCTAGCATCCCCGCTAGTCAGGTAGCAAATATGTCACTTACGCACCTAAAGGGCCTACCAGCTGGAGCACTATATTAGGGCAGGACCACAAAAGACATGGCAAATCATTGCCAATCACCCTTGCCGTGCCAAACACAGTACACGCAAGTAAAATCACAACCCTTGCATGCCAAACACAGTACATGCAAGTAAAATCACATCACATATATTCACATAGCAATCATAAGCACATAATTGTCCCAAAAACAAAACCACGTTTCGCACAGTCAAATTTCAAAACAGTTCAAAACACATTTGAGTATCATTTTCCCCCAACGGAAAAACAGTAGAAAAATGGGGCTACGAGAACTCACCTCAATAGCAAATAATGCAAACTGCACAAATCTCAAACTCAATGCACAAATAATCTCAACGCAAGCGCACAGCAGTACCCGACCACGACCTAATCATTTATGACACTTTATTAATGTTTGTACAAAGTTGTCTTATTGTACAAGTATTCGTCTTTACTCACACCAAGATTCTCAATTCCGTTACAAAAACCTCTTTCCTTATCACAAAACCTTTACTCTTTATCTCAAAACCGTTATCTCATAACAAAACCGTTATCTTTTACCAAAACCGTTATCTCATAACAAAACCGTTATCTTTTACCAAAATCGTTATCTCATAACAAAACCGTTATCTTTTACCAAAACCGTTATCTCATAACAAAATCGTTATCTCATAACAAAACCGTTATCTTTTACCAAAACAGTTATCTCATAACAAAACCGTTATCTTTTACCAAAACCGTTATCTCATAACAAAACCGTTATCTTTTACCAAAATCGTTATCTTATAACAAAACCGTTATATTTCACCAAAACTGTTATCTCACATTATGGTTGTGTGGTAAACTACTCAAAACGACTCAAAACACTTGGGCTAAGTGTGACATCAACGTCATTTATCTAAAAGATCGACCACCGTTGAAACGAGACAAACGATCAAACAATCCAAGAAAATCTGATGAGAAATGAGTGGGAGTTCGAAGATAAAAAATAAACGGATAAACATCTCCGCAACGTTAAAGTATACATATACTTAAATATATTTATAATAATAAAATAATAATAATTTATTATTTTCGTCTCTTTATCGGCTAAAAGGGTAATTATAAAACCTTGTCATTTTAACATAATCCACGCTTGACCGTTAAATCTCGACACTTAAAGTTTATTAAAAATCACGCTTCGTCCTCTAACCGAATCGACACAAAATAAGTTTTCACAATATTTTCTAAGTGTGGGATTTTTACAAAATTTCGGCATGACCCGTTTGTTTATACAACATTTGACAAGATTTTAAAATCTCAATTCTAACACTTTTTCCTAAATTCTCAAGTCCAAATACTTTTTCCCAATTCTCACCAAATCCTCCGACTAAACGCCAAATTTTATATCTCAAAATACTTTAACAAAACGCATTTCCTTCATCGACCTTCAATATTGACACGAAACATGTTTCACTTTTAAAGATCCACTTTAAACGTACTAAACCACTAGCTTTCGCTTAAGGCCCAATAGAAGTCCAAAATATGTTTTCTAAGTTTTCCATAATCCGTTTTATTATTTTCAACCCGAAGCCAAAATATAAGTCAAAAATATAAGCTTAAAAACCATTATAAGCTATAAGCCAACAGCAAGCTGAAACAATATAAACCAAATTTGATTATAAGTCGAAACATAATAAGCCAAAACCAAATAAGCCATAAGCCGAATAAGCCATAAGCCAAAAATAAGCCGAACTAGATAAGCCATAATCAAAATAAGTCGAAGCATA
>BQNB010044214.1:19159-40188 GCA_026074375.1 Tanacetum coccineum | reverse complement strand
AAAGTCTTGGATAAATCGGCGGTAAAATCCTGCATGACCTAAGAAACTCCTAATACCTTTAACGGTAGTTGGGTGAGGTAGCTTAGCGATAACATCGACTTTAGCACAGTCAACCTCAATTCCCGATTTCGAAATTGTATGCCCTAACACAATTCCTTCTCTACACATAAAGTGGCACTTTTCCCAATTAAGAACTAAATTCGTATCTTCACATCGTTTTAGCATCTTTTCTAAATTGGAGAGGCACGAATCAAAACTATCCCCATAAACTGAGAAATCATCCATAAACACTTCCATAGTATTTTCGATCATATCATGGAATATGACCATCATACACCGTTGAAAAGTACCAGGAGCATTACAGAAGCCAAATGGCATGCGACGGTACGCGAAAGTTCCATACGGGCATGTGAAAGTAGTTTTCTCTTGGTCCTGGGGATCTATTGGTATTTGGAAATACCCTAAAAATCCATCTAGAAAACAATAAAACTCATTCCTGGCTGATCTTTCTATCATCTGATCCATAAACGGCAATGGAAAATGATATTTTCGAGTCGCTTCATTTAATTTCCTATAGTCGATACAAACTCTCCACCCGGTTATTCCACCTTTCTTGGGAACACAATGCACTGGACTAACCCATGGGCTGTCAGAGATCGGGTAAATCATACCGGCATTAAGAAGTTTTAGGACCTCATTTTTTATTACCTCATGAATTTTTGGGTTAACCCGTCTTTGACTTTAAACCGTAGGTTTGCAATCATCCTCCATCAAGATTTTGTGTGTACAAAAACGAGGGTCGATACCCTTGATGTCGGTGATTTTCCAAGCAATGACCCTTTTATGAGATTTAAGCACATTTAAGAGAGCATCTTTTTCATCATTTTTAAACCTTTTGCAATAATCACTGGTAACTTGTCGTTTTCTTCCAAGAAAGCATATTCTAAGTGAGACGGTAAATCTTTTAACTCTAATTCCGGAGGCTCTTCAATTGAAGATTTTACCTCGGTCACTTCACTTTGTTTAAGGTCCATCAAAGGAAGTTAAAACGGGTCATTATTTAACAATTTTTTGATCAAACAAATATCTTTCTCCGAATTGCAATCGGCATAATCAATTTCCGGTAAAATCAAATCGTCCTTAAGATAAGCTTCAATTTCTTCCAAAATAAATTCAGAAGTAAACGGCTCAAACATCGGGGTGGGATTGCCACTCGAATAATTAGGAAATCCTATCTATTTTGGAGCATATTCCTCACAAACTGCATCAATGATGTCAATTCGGTTTACTGACTTGTCATTTGTAGAGGAGTATCTCGTGGTCTGATCTAGATTAAAAGTGACGGCTTCGTCATCAACCCGAAGGGTTATTTCTTCTCTATAAACATCAATTAAATCACGATCGGTTGTTTGATATTAGAAAAAGACTCGGGCACCCCGTGTATTTTACTGTTTATTATAGCTCGTAGCTGAATAGTTAATAGTACGTTTTTCGGTTTTAAGTCGGGTACGAATACCCGGTATATTGTAAGTACTATATATAGCCTCTTCCAACTTTGGAAGAGGTAAGCTAGTCATTAATTACTTTTCATAGAAAAACACTTTCTCTCTCTAGATATTCTCTCTCAAGTGTTTCTCTCTCTAGAAACTAGCCAAATCCAAGAATCGACCCCGTGTTATGATATAGGATATACCACACGTACATGTCTTGCGAGCTTTAACTTTTGATTGATGATAAACATTTTAGGGTGCGTTTGGTTTGTTCATGGGTTTAGATTTAGATTTAGGTTTGGATTTGGATTTAGATTTAGGGGTCGTTTGGTTTGTTGTTAGGAATCACAATGGGTATCGGATTTGGTATGGGGTAGAATGACAATGGATATGAAAAAAGTGTATGATTACGATTGTTTATGTTTGGTTGACAAAATATGGTATGAAATAAGTGTATAGATATTTGAATTTTGTAGTGAAAAAGAGATGGGCCCACGGAATGGATTTCATAGACACTAAATTGACGGGTAATGAGTCTATGGCTATGATATACACATTTCATTCCTGGGCTCACTAAACAAACATCTTTAATCACTATGAAACCCGTAACCCCATTCTCATATACATATACCAAATGCACCCTTAGTTTAGGTTTATGATTGTAGGAAAGATAAAATAATATATTTTAATAAATAAATTAATACATATACAAATCTAAATATAAAATAAAATAAAATTTTATCAACTTTTAAGGTGAATATAAAGCCACGTATGATGGACCCATCAAAATTTCTTAAACCTGTGTTTTTGGTTGGGCTGGTGTCAGGAGCTCTCATGCCCAAATATTCACTTTATTAATTCAACCAAACAATTTCAGTTAGTCATAAAGTTATTCATGGCTTACAAAAATCACAAATCAAACACGCCCTTAGTATTGCTTAGATCATCACGCCTTATTGGTGTCAATATACATGTAGTTATTTTGCTACAAACTAAAATTTGAGAGTCAGCTTTCATATAAGGACGGAGGAAATAAATAATACTGTAGCATGACTCCAATTAAGTGAATGATCAATGTATTTGTAATTCGATGAAACTATGTTGAACATGTACATATACCTTAAAAGTAATTTTGCTACAAACTTAAAAGTAATTGTAAGTAATTGCGATGAATAAAGAGGAATTTGAATCCGCATATGTACTTGAAAGAACACTATGGAAATATGTAGACCACTAGAAAAATGTCGTTTAATCAAATCTTCAACAATTTTATTCTACTTACGAGACTTTCATGGCCCGTTTGGTTCGCGAAATCTTGAGAATTCTAATGAAATTAGAATATGATTTCATTCCGAATCATGTTTAGTTGGCAGATTAAAGGAATTCGGAATCTGAATTCCATCCTCATTGTGTTTGGTTGGCAAACAGAACGAAATGAGATGAATGTTTTCAATCTCATAAAATTCATATTATTATTATTATTATTATTATTATTATTATTATTATTATTATTGTTATTATTTTAATAATAACATCAATTCATTAGAATAATAGAGATTACAACAAATTGAAAGGAAGCCGAGATACTATCTGGGCCCCCACTCATTTAGCAATAGAAAAAACCAATCCTATTAAAAATGTGAACAGCAACGCGTGCCCTAATGTCTTGAGCCATAGAAAACTTCCGGATCCGCTTCAGTAAGGTCACCGGCTCACAGCATCTTTCTCGAGTTCCTCCAAAGAAGAGAATAAGAACGGGAAAAAACCGTATCCAATATTACTATTATTCTATATATTATTATTATTATTATTATTATTATTATTATTATTATTATTATTATTATTATTATTATATTATCATTTTCATAATATTACATTTTATATAAAAATACTATTACATTTTATGTAAAAATATTATTTATTTAATATATTAATTTATATAATATTATTTAAAATTATTATTATTATTCTTATAAGTAATATATTTAGTAAATAATGTTAAGTTTATTAAATTTAAACTCAAATTAAATTTTATGTATTTTAATATAATTTCTTTTTTCTCATTTCATTTTTTTCAATCAAACACTCGTTAGTTTTTGCTAATTCTAATTCCTTCAGATTATTTAGAGTAAATTGCATAAAACGTCCTTAAAGTTTTGCCCAAATTGCATGTTTCGTCCCCAGCATTAAACGTTACGAAAGTGCAAGGATCGTCCTTGTGGCGAAACCTTTGGTGCAAGTATCGTCCCTGTGAGGAAACATTTAGGGAAACCTTTGGTGCAAATATCGTCCCAACGGGGACAAAAAATGCAACCCAAAAGGACCAAACCTGCAACCCAAACTTAAAAATAAAGACTATCACTGCAATTTCAAAAGTTAGAGTCTCAAACCTGCAATTTGGCAATACCACAAGGACCAAAAATGCAATTTACTCTAAAATTGTGATAACTAGTTTTTGTAGTTTACGTTGGTTTCTAAATATAAGAACTTTGTTATTCAATTTGGCGATGGAAGGGTTAAAGCATAAGGTGTCATGGCTAAAAAAGTCATGTCATTTGGCCCCACTCAGTGTCACATCATTGACACTTCATTTTAAAACAACAACTTAAAATACCCAATCACCCATAACACACCACTACTCATACCATTTAGGCCCCACCCATTCACAAAACACACACTCAAACACTAATAAAAAATTATAAAAATAAGTACAAAATCTCTCTCTCTCTCCTTCGCCGGTTAAGTGGCTAAGCAATTTGGCTAAGGTTGTGGTATCATGGCTAAAGTGTGGCGAGTGCCACATGGGATTGGCGATGGCAAAAAACCACCACACCCCTTGCTCTTATTGTTAACGAACCGGCTGACAAGGGAGTCACTAAGGGCGTTAAAGTGGGGAGAAATAATGTGGTTGTTTCACATCTCTATTACGCGGATAACACTATATTTTTCAAGGAATGGAATAAAGAAAACACAATTGTTAATGCAAATATTACGATATTTAATCTATACATTCTTTTTATGTTTTGGTGACGACTAACATGTAACTTGTAAAACATAACGTAAAGTTCACAAGTTACTCGTATATGTATACTTCAACACATGGATATCTCACCATCCCTATCCACCACAACTATACATTTATCAACTCGATCTTGACATCTCGAGACTCTTACTAATATAGGCTTCACTCGTTGAATCGGGCCAAGAAAACGGGCTAGCCCATTAAGGCCCAATCAAAGCTTCTAGAAGATGAAAGGAAACTAGTAAATTCAAAATTTGAATTTGCTTCTAGAAGATGGAGGGAAACTAGTGAATTATGGTGCATGCTATTACCCGTTGGTAACTTCACTCTTTTACCCAATCACCCTTTTATCCATTAGGTAAATCACCATTCTCCAAGTCAAGACTCTTTTATAAAAGCCAATCATTTTTCTCCCCCTCCCCTTGATGAAAACTCACGGCACACACCACCAGTCCACCACCCACATAGAATTTTATTTCTTGATCTTTAATCATGGTTCAAGCATAAGGCATGAATCATGGTTACATTCTATGTTAGTTTCACTCGTACCAAGGGGTATTTAGTGAAATATATGGTGTCTCTACATGGAAGTGATCATCCTTGATTACTTGTATATCATGTAGTATCTTCATTCAACAATATGCTAGAATTTCTCCAGGAGGCATTTCCCACCAGGTTAGGATACAAGGTCTCACCGTCAAACCACTAGTACAAATCTGGGATTTGGTCACACTTGGGCAAAATGGAACGGCCACACTTTCACATATTTATGTGGCTAAAGGTACCAAAATAGACAACATTTACTAGTTAGCCACACATGAAATTTTGATCGTGTAACCATTAGAACTGTATTGCCACACATTCGAACATTTATGTGGCCAAAGGTAACTGGTTAAGATAAGCTAAAACTAAGACTTAATAAGCTATAAGCAACTAACTTCTAACCTAATAAGCTAGTTTATACAGGAAATAAGCTAATCAAAAGGCAATAAGCTAAAAAAAATCACTTGGGACACAGCTGAGCTTAAAACAGACAATGAGACAACTTTGGAGCGTATTTATATAGACAGCTAATAGAACCTATGTCGAATCTAGCTTATATCTATGGAAAGCTTATTCTAAGCTCTATCTAAAACTTTAATCAAAAAGGAGTTTGAAATTTGAATAAGCTATGAAAAGGCTTAATGAAAAAGCTACTTGCTATTAAACTTTGTTTTTGACTTTTCTATGAAAAAGACTCATAAGCTAAATCCTGGACCTAATAAGCTACAAACTTTAAAACTATCTTAACTAACAATTTTAAGCAAGATTTAAGCCAGAAAACTAAAACTATAAGCTAAAATTCTCAAATAAGCACTTGATGAAAACTGTTAACTAAATAGTCCCTGGAGGCACTTTTAAGCTTATTTCTAGATAAGCTAATGATTCCTTCTGGACTTTTGGCTTATACTACTTTAAAATTTGACTAATAAAGCTACCTAAATCCTATTCATAAAAACTATTTTTGAAACTTTAATGCTAGATGAAACAGCTTAATTGAAAAAGTTGCCTATGCAGTTTACCTAACGTTTGTTTTGAATGAAAATGACAAAAGCAAATTTAAGCTCAAGAACAGATACTTAATAAAACATTTTAAATAAATTAAGCTGAAACAATTTGATCTGACTACAAACACACACCATACATACTAAAAAATAAAACCTAATAACTACTCTAACCTACTGAAAATTAAGATTGAAAAAGTCCTTTTGTCTGTTTAAGCTGCTGATGCAGTTGACACTCTTAATAATCAAAACTCAAAACAACTTGATTCAGACCTAATGACTTGACTTAAACATCTTTATAACACTAAAACTAAAGTAATTTGAGCAATAACTATAACATATTTGAGCTTAAAATGCACATTAAACTAGATTTAGGCTAACAAATTTGAACAACTACACATTACTTTGATTAAAACTTGATTATGCCTTCAAACAACTTTAAATCCTGACTCTATAAACCTTATAATAAGATTTAAAATGAAATTTAAAGGACCAAATGGACTCAAGCAGTACTAACTTGTGTTAGTACTACTTGACCGAAACACTCCCTTAAATTCTTTAAATCCATACTTAGCTTATAAAAATGAGAATTAAAGCTAAAATCTTAGATACCAGATACTAAAAAGCTATAATAAGACCTAATAAGCATATTTTAACAAACTAATAAGCTAGAACAATAAGCTATTAAACTATGCTAATATTTTTGGTTTTTAACTGTTTTAAGACAAATGACAAGCAAATTTAGTTCTAAGCTAACAATTACACATAATAAGCATCTAACATCTATAATAAGCATTAATAAGCTACACTAAATAGATATAAGCTATTATTAAACAGTAATAAGCTAAAATGCAATTTTAAGCTACAAAATGTAAAGAGAGAACTTACAACTGCTTTTGCACAAAACATGGCTTATAAATGCTCTGTTGAGCTTATCAGCAAGCTCCAGCTTATCAATTGACAAGCTGGTATGGTCCTGGAAGCCCTTCTATTACTGGCTTCCCTTCCTTAATAAGCTGTGGTAATTTGAGGGTGGATTTAAGTAACAATAAGCTCATTTAAGCTTTAAGAGCTTAAATGAGAAAATAGCTAGCTTATGTAGAGATTAAGACAGATTATTAAGAACTTATTTGATTAATTAAGAGCTTATTAAACCAAATTGCTTATTATGTAAAACATAAATTGGACATTAAAATTAAAACACATTTTTATTAATAAAAGAGTATTGATTACTAGCTTGAAAAAGAGATTACAATTACTGAATTAAGACATTACAATAAGCTAAATTGCAAAAAAAAAGTTATTTAAAAAACCACACTAAGCTATATTAACACTACTCCTAGATGCTCTTTGTGAGTGATTGAAGAGCTCTTTATATAGACTTACAATTTCAAGTAAATGCGTACAATACAAAAGGTACATTGCGGATTTGTTGACGTCGTCAATGACTTGAAAACACAGGGTGCTATATAATATGTATGTTTAAAGTTTAGTTTGTGTTACCTTGCCAAAAGCTAATGTGTATAGTCACATTTACTTCTAGCACGATCATGTGATTATAAGCCTTTACAATAGCCACAACATATCATGAATGTGTGACTAAATTATGTTTATGGTCACATTTAAGATGACTATATGTGACCAATAAGTTCATAACAGTCACATCGTAAAGTATTCACGTGGCTATTATTTAGAACAAAATATGAAATCGGTCATCATTAAATTTCATGCTTTGTGTAACTAAATATTACAAAAGATCACACAAACATAAAATTCATGTGACCATTAGATGATTAATAGTCACAAAAAATACACATTTCTTCACTTTAAACAACATATGGTCACACTTATTAACACTTTTGGTCACATATTACAAAAGGCCACACAAATATAGTATTCATGTGGCCATTAGATAATCAATAGTCACACAAAATACATATTTCTTCCCTTTAAACAACATATGGTCACACTTATTAACACTTTTGGTCACACATTATTTAAGGTGACTGCTATCTTTTGCTAATTATTTGGCCACATATGAATTTGGGACGCGTGACAAATGAAAAGTATGGTTGAATCATTAGTCACGATATACATATAAATAGTGACAAATATATCTCACACACTTGAACACTGTCACCAAATGTCGTATATGGTCACACTAAACGTTTTGTCACACATTATTTAAATGTAGCCAAATTCCAGTACATATGGTCACGTAACTTAATATGTGTGTTTAAAGTTTAGTTTATGTTAGCTTGCCAAAAGCTAATGTGTATAGTCACATTTACTTCTAGCACGATCATGTGACTATATGCCTTTACAATAGCCACAGCATATCACAAATGTGTGACCAAATTATGTGTATGGTCACATTTAAGGTGATTATATATGACTAATATATTCATAACAGTCACATCGTAAAGTATTCACGTGACTATTATTTAGAGCAAAATATGAAATCGGTTATCATTAAATTTCAATTAGTCACATTGAGTGTTTGTGTGTCTAAGTTCATAATGTCATATATGGTCACATGAAGTGTTTGTTTATGTGTCTAAATCATAGACTCAAGTTTTGTCACATATTATTTAAGTGTAACGAACTTTGAAAAATACCATTTAAACCCACAAAACTTGTTATGACTTGTTAGTATAGGCAATATGACCTTTTTAGTGCCACATTAGCAAATAGTAAACTTTTTTCATTACCAATTACGCTATAATATTTCCTGCATTAGTCACGATATACATATAAATAGTGACAAATATATGTCACACACTTGAACATTGTGACCAAATGTCATATATGGTCACATGAAGTAATTTTTTATGTGTCTAAATCATAAAGTTAAGTTTTGTCACACATGATTTAAGGGTGACTGCTATCTTTTGCTATATATTTAGCCACATATGAATTTGGAACGCGTGACAAATAAAAAGTAAGGTTGAAACATTAGTCACGATATACATAGAAATAATGACAAATATATGTCACACACTAGGACACTGCAAAAAAACTGGTACATATGGTCACGTTATTAAGCCTAAACTACTTTTAGGTTTTAAAAAATAAAAACAAGAAAATAAAAAAAGGATGTTACACCCCAGCGAGAATCGAACCCGCGACCTCTCTAACGAAAGTCAAGCGGGTTACCATCTTGCCAGAGTAACTTATTCGTTAATGTTATGCATTTCCTTTTTAATATAGAAGTTTAAGCTTCATTGTTTTTGGCTAGTAGCTTAAAGAGTGCTTATAGAAACTGCTTATTAAACTATGGCTTTTTCTCCCTCTGCTTATTTTCAACTTGTTTCACTTTTAAAATTTCGAATCTAGCAAAACTAAATAAGTTGTAGCTTATTTGGTTTAAAGCTTTTTCGGTGCAGCTTATTTTTAAGCTAAAGTTTTTTTAATAAAAGTTTTCATTATTAAATATAGTTTTAGTTTATAAAAAGTTAACAATTTTAATTAATAAAAACAGTAGTTTTTAGATTAGCTTATTATTAAGCTAGCTTATTGCTTATTATCTAATGCTTAATATTTGCTCAGTTTTGTGTTTGTCTCACTTCACTTTCTCTAAGGTAGGGGTGAGCATCGGTCCAAAACCGGACCGGACCGGCCAAGACCGGACCGGACCGAGACCGAATTGGTCTAAAACGCCAGACCGAGGACCGGACCAAAATACGTTCGGTCCGGTCCCCGGATCTGGTCCCTACAAAGGCATATGTTTGAGTTTTTTTGGTAAGACCGACTAGAACGGGACCGGACCGAAGACCCAATGGTCCAAAACGCCCAGACCGAATGGACCGGACCGAAATACGTTCGTTCCGGTCCAGTCGGTCAGGTTCTTCGGTCCGGTCCGGTCGAACGGTCCATATGCTCAGCCCTAGTATAAGGCGTGGAGTTTAAGGGTTAAATAAGCTAGACATTTGTGTTAGAGCTTAATTAGATTTTATAAAGCTAAATGGTAAATCTCTATTCAACTCTCTTCGAGGATACGACCCCGGACTAATAGTTATTACTTTTCCTAAAGTAATTCTATCTCTAAACGGTAATTTATTACCGACCGCTTTACACGCGTCAGTCAACTATTACGGGTTAAAGGATATAGGTTATTGGTTACGCTTAGGGGTTAAATTAATGTGACCAATGATAACCTAATGCACATGACCCATGACCCATGTGAATTAGCCATTGTCACCGGTAATGCATGGGTCCATGACACTATAAGCCACTACAACCCAATGCACATGACCCATGACCCATGTTAAGTACCCATTCATCCTAGAGGGGGTCCTGAAAGAGAGCAATGAGAAGTCATGCAAAACATCATCATGTCAACTTGTTTATCTCCAATGGAAGATCGTTGGGTTTGGTCTTTGGACGGAACATGAATATTTTCTATGGCATCAGCTCGCATCCTGATTGACAAAATGTTTTTAATCACGAGTGGGAAGCTACTAGATGGTGTAAACTAACCCCTATCAAAGTAAACATTTTAGCATGGAGGCTCTCTTTAGATAAACTCCCAACTCGTCTAAATATCTCCGCTCGAGGCTTGGATATTCCTTCAGTGTTATGTCCAATATGTGGTGAACGTTTGGAATCATCTAATCATTTATTCTTTTCTTGCTCGTTCGTGGCTCAGGTTTATGTTATGTTAGCTCGTTGGTGGGACATTCATATTCCACCCCTATCTTCCTATCAGCATTTGTTGGAGTGGTTCCAAGATATCCATCTAAAGACGAGACAAAAAGATTATTTACAAGCTGTTTTCTATTCTTTATGGTGGCATGTGTGGGCTTATCGAAACGCATGCATTTTTCAAACGGCAAGACCTAAGAAAATTTTGTTTTTTGATAACTTGGTTATGAATTCGTTTAGTTGGGTCAATAGTAGAGGTAGATTAAAAATTTAAGTTGAGTTGGCTGGCTTAAAAACCCAACTATTCTTATTTCATAGTTTGTATTTTTGTTTGATTCTAGCTCCTTGCTAGTTTAATAAAATTTCACCGTTAAAAAAAACGATACCATCTCGACTCATCCATTGAAAATCGCATGTACAACGATAACATCTTGACTCACCCGTTGAGCATCTCATGTACAACAATAGCATCTCGAATCATCCGTTTAACATAAGTTGTATATCAATACCATCTCAACTCATCCGTTTAACATCTCACGTGTGTACTAATATCATCTCGACTCATCCGTTTAACATTTCATGTATATCAATACTATCTTGACTCATCCATTTAACATGACTTGTATATTAATGTCAACTCGACTCATCCGTTTACCATACCTGTATATTAATATTATCTCGACTCATCCATTTAACATGACTTATATATCTAGCAAAGCTGAGTCCGTTTAGCGAATATTTATATTTAAATTATTAGTTTTATATATATAATTTTAATCTAATAACCTTTTATCAGTGTTTTGAAACCCGGTTCGACCCGACCGGTTGAACCGCTTTTGGTCGAAAAAACAGGTCAAACTAAACCGGGCCGGGTTTTGTTCTTTTTTGTAATTTTTTATAAATAAAGCAAGTTAATTACATATACATGCGGCATAATTTTATTTTTTACATGTTATATTTGTTAGTATATGGTTTTTAGGCTCAATATATGAAATATTCATGATTTATATATATATTTTTTGTATCATTAGAAATATTTTATTATTTTTTTGTTGTGGAAGACCGGGTTGACCCGACGGTCGAACCGGTAACCCGGTGACTTGACCGGGTCGATTAAAGACCCGGTTTTTAAAACATTACCTTTTATCAAAAACTTGTCTTTTCAATGAAAAACAACTCCCTCCTAAAATTTTCCCAAAAATTTCAAAGACCCGCCATATTCACAAAAAGCAAATCTAGGTCTTCATAGTTTTCATCTTCTCTCATAACACTTTCTTCTATCTTCTCAAAGCAGATCTCGGCACCACCACCATATCACCACTACACTCGCACCACTGTGCACGACCACCACCGCCTCTCCTCTACCTTTATTCCTCTCTTCCTCTATTATTCTTTTGGATAGCAAGCTACGGATAGCCATAGCCTCGCTGAAAGAGTAATTTTCTAACATAGTTATTTATGTTATTTGAATCCTAAATTTTCACATTCTCATGAATTCGAAGATTTTCGTTTTCAGGCTAGGAGAGAAAAGATAAGTGAAAGAATGAAAATATTTCAAGATTTGGTCCCATGATACAACAAGGTGTGCATAGTATGGTTTTAACAGGATGCAAAAAGAAGCCCAGTAAGTTAAAAATAAGCTTTTTGGGATATATTCAAAATAAGCTTTTTGGGATATATTGTTAATTTTTAATTTTTGCGATTTCTTATTACTTTTTGCTTATAAGCAAAATCAGATAAGCAACTTCAAAATAAGCTTTTCAAGATATATTGTTGGGATTTTGCTTATTCATTGAACAAAAATTGCAAATGTGAAAGAGTCCAATAAGTAATGTTTATTTGCACTTACAAGGTTTAACGTTTGATATAAGGGCTCAAGGGCTACTTATTTATAACTACTTATAAATAGTTTTAATATGTTTGGGTTAGCTTATTATAAGGGGGTGTTTGGTTCGGCTTATATAGTTGGCTTATGACTTATTTGATATTGGGCTTATGTTTTATAAGCTCACTTTTTATGGCTTATTTTGAAACAATTTTTTGGCTTATATAAGTTTATTATGTCATAATGAACTTATATAAGCTGAAAAATAAGCCACAAAAAGTGAGCTTATGAAACATAAGCCCAAAACCAAATAAGCCATAAGCCGGCTATATAAACCCAAACCTAAGTACGATAAAATTCTTGGGTAGTCTTTCAGATGGTTGGTGCCACGTAAACTAAGACTACCTGGTAATGATCAATTTTGCCAAAAAGGTAAACCTACCCTTTTGTCCTGATATGATCAAATTTGCACATGTGTTAAAAGAATTAGGGACATACAATGAAAATCTTAGAACTCATGTCTCAAATCTCTTGCTTATGTGAATATCACTAAAAAACAAACCAACAAGTTCATAATGAGACCATCAAACTTAGTTCTTAAATGCTGTTTTGCATTTGTCTTTTTCAGATTGAGCATACACTAAGTGATAGATTACTACGTTTTGGTAATGTTGAGCTGCAAGATATCAAGGTTGCATAGTTTACTACTTTTTATATATTTACTACTTATAAGCGTTATGGTTATTTATGCCAACACAAAAATGTTATACTATAGTTTTTGTATAATGCAGGAAGCTAGGAAGCGTTTTGACAAGGCTAATTCTGTTTATAGCCAGGTAGCTATAGATTTTTTGTATATACGTGTGTTAAATTCCGGTACACACTTGTCATTATGTATTTATATCTGTAACTTTATATGTAGATACGTGACAAATATTTATCAGTAAGGAAGAGTACTCGGACAGAAATATAGCATCGTGCTACAATCGAGGTATAGTGTTGTCTCGTAAAAAAGAATGAAATTAAATATTATGGCAATATTTGACTATATTATACATGGGTAACCATCGTCATTTGGGAATCCTAAAGTTGGTAGAGAGAACGTTCCAGAACCCTTAAGTTGCCATAAATCAATTTTAAACAACTTCGCTTCAGTCTGGTAATTCTGTAACGTTTATCCAACCTTACCTATAATATCCTCATTATGCATAAGTCTATAATTTAAAAGACACAATTTCAATTATGTAAAATAAATACATGTTTTTGCCCCCACTAAACTAGCTTTTAACACGATCGAGGCAAGAAAGATTTAGATCGAAGATGTTAGGCTAGGCAAATTGGATGCCCATCTTTTATACCAAGCAGGTACATGTACTACTTAATTTTTACTCTACTTCTTTATCTATTCCTATATAATTCCCCCTAAACTATAAGACCCTTGTGCCGTATATAGATATGAATTAATTACAGTCAAATGGAACATTTATCCACGCAGGTTTTGTATCTTTAGTTTAAGGAAATTCATAGTGTATTTTAAGCGTAGATTATTAATGAAGCCATCGAAATCCCCTTGAAGATACCCTAAACTTAATAACGTGTTATTTTTTTTGTCGATTTAAAGTTAGTATCGTTTTTCTTTAACATGTATTGTCAAATGCACAAAAATCAAGAGAAAGCTACACTAAATGAAAGGATTTAAGAGTATAAAAGACATATTGATTTTGACAATGAGTTTGACTATCTAAAAGATTATCAAACAAATAACATCCTCATAGAATTTTATTCACTAAAATTGATAACCGTGACTAATGAATCTCTTGAGCTGCTCATTGCTCAGTGGCATGCCAAACTATGACTTAGCATGGAAGCTTTATTATCGCAATGGTTCAAACATGTCAATGCTTCAGGATTTCAAAGGTCAGACACTTACTACGCATTCACATATTATTAGAGGAAACTCAATTGCAAAGGTAACTTCTCAAGCAAGTAATGTTAAAGGTTGTAATATTATCATGCGATCAATATTACGAGTTAATACAATTTGACCCATGAGTGTGTAATGGGTCAATAAGGGTTGGTGTTATCATTAACGGGTACAATCTGGTCCAACTTAGTTTTTAATCATCCTTATTTTCTATGACTAGATTAATCATAAAATGGGCCCTTCCATTTGAAAAACAAAAAACGAAGGAAAACACTCTATATACTGCTTCTATAAAATACGTTGCTCCATCATATTGTTTTTTTTTTGTTAACAAGTTTAAGTGTATTTGGTAGGCATATTATGTGTTTATACAGAGTTTGTATTATTGGTTAGGATATTTTCTGAAAAACTTTTCGAAAAAAAATATGGGAAAACCCAATGCATTGCAGCTCAGAAAAAAATAATCAACTTCGACGGCCGCGAAATGTCACCGGGAAAAGCCACAAAGTCGCCGTATTCTGTGAGCCAGGTTTTGACCTGGTCAACTCTATATACAAACTTGCTTAATTTATGTGAACCAAATAAATAATACCCAAAACAAACATGCTTGTACTAAATAATTACTAAAGTGCCACACAAACCTAAAATTCATGTGGCCATTTGGATGAACAATATTACACGAAATACACATTTACTTCACTTTAAACACCATAGTGGTCACACTTATTAATCACTGTTTGGTCACTTAATACTTAATGTATGTGAACCTAAAAACCCAAAACACATGCTTTGTGTGACTAAATATTATAAAAGACCACACAAACATAAAATTCATAGTGACCATCGAATGATCAATAGTCACCACAAAATAGCATATATCTTCACTTAAAACGCATATTGGTCACACTTATTAACACTTTTGGTCACTATTATGCTTAGTGTGATGGGACTAAATACAAAAAAAATATGCTTTGTGTGACTAAATTTACAAAGGCATACAAACGATAAAATTCATGTGTCAATTGGATGATCAAAAATGTCACACAACATACACAATTTCTTCAACTTTAAACAGACATATGGTCACACTTATAAACACTTTTGGCCACTATATGCTTAATCTGATGTGACTAAATAACACAAAAAAACAAGCATTAATGACTAAATATTACAAACTATGTCCACACAAACATAAAATTCATAGTGGGCCATTGGATTATCAATATCCACACAAATAGCATATGTTCAGTCACTTTAAAACAACAGTCATATGGTCCTACTAATTTAACCTTTTTGGCCATGTAATGCTTAATCCTTAGTGGCTAAAGACCCAAAAAATGCTTTTGTAATGACTAAATATCTTACAAAAGGCCACACAAATAGAAAAATCATTTGCCAATTGAGATGATCAATAGTCACACAAAATACACATAATTCTTCACTTTAGAAACAGCATAATTCACACTTATTACGCCTCATTTGGTCACTTTAAGCTTAATTGTATTATGCCTAAAACAAAAAAACAACATGATTTGTGTACTAAATATTTACAAAGGCCTCAACTACAACTAAAAATTACATGTGGCTATTGTGAGATATCACTATCACACAAAAACACATTTACTTCACTTTAAAACACCTAAATGGTCACACATATTAACACTTATATGACCACTTATAAATATGCTTAAATGTATTCACTAAATATAAAAAAAAACATGCATTGTTGCCTAAACAATGTTTTACGGTCACTAATACTGATTAATCCAACTAAATTTGTACCTAATTAGTCACACATGTTAAGGTTTTGGTCACTGTTTTTTAATGGACATGTCACGTAACTATCAAAAATGTGACCGTAGTACCCTACGTCACGCGCCTTTAGTCACACACTCTCGAAAATGCATGTGTGACATATGTATATCGTCACATCTTTTTTAAGGTGTAGCCCAAATTCCACTTTGTGTTCTTGTTGTACTATGAAATAAAGAAACATTTAATAATGAATCGGGTTAAGGATACAGTCCGATACATGCTTTGCAAATGGATTGCTTTATTTCGGGAGAGTAACAAAGATTTGTGAGTTTTGTGTGGTCTGATAAAAGACGAATAATGGAAAGACAAACACAGCGTGAAAGAAAGATCCTAATAAGTGTGTTGCTTACTTTTCGATCATTCCTACTACTACAACTTTTGTAAAAGTCAAATCGACAAAAGTAGCCAACATATGACTTATGCAAGCTACTAAAAAAGTTTTACGGAGAACGGATAAGATGCAACACCCCTTTGAGGTAAAAGCGTGGAAGAATTTAGACAACATGTCTCTGGGTTGAAGCATAAAAGGTATCGTTAATGTAGTTAGGTCTGATAATGGATTCAATACTTCAGAAAACCTTAGTCAGAATCTTACTACATTAGGACATCATATTAATAACATACAATCTGCCTCCGGTTATGTATGAAAGGAACTTCATTCATTGTTGACGTGTTGATTCAAGCCCTAAAATCACCGGGGAAGTGACATTGATGTTTACTTAGGCCTTTTGATATGATGACCTAATAAAATTATGGAAAACCCAAGGTGTTCAAGACTAAGCACGCTGATGTACAATGAAAATAGATATTAAAATGAATATGTGGATTTCTTTCTTAACCATCAATGATTTTCTTGATCGAAGTAGTTTGTCTGGGTGGAGTGGGCAAGGTTACATGGCATGCCCTACATGTAATAAAAACACTCCATCTGAGCTTGTGTTAGGCAAAAAAACTTATGTTTGTCATATAAGATTTATAAAGAAGAACCAAAAATGGAAAAGGTCATTGATATTCAATGGTAAACCCGAAGGTGGAGATCCTCCTAGAAAATTTAAACGGGAGGATATCTTGACTCAACTTGATAGATTAACTACACGTGAGAAGGGGAAACATCCATGTTATGGCTGTGTGAAGATAAAACGCAATCCTATTGTCGAATTGAACAGGAGTAAATGATCTATTTTCTACGCGCTTAAGTATTGGTCTTTTCTTACTCACTAAAACACAATTTAGATGTCATACATATCGAAAAAATGTGTTGGGGAGTTTCTTGGGCACTTTGTTAATGAATAACAAATCTAAAGACGACACAAAGTCAAGACAAGACTTGAAAGCTTTGGGATGTCAATAGTCAATGCCCGACAAAACCATAAAGTGAATGTCTTGAAGCCTCAAGCAAAGTCTCTCACATCCTATAACAAAATTTGTCATTTCATAAAGCATTAAACAACCAATGGTACTCAAATCCAACTTCAAGCAAAATGTGACCAATATGATAGCAATATAACGGGCATGAAGTCTCACGACTGTCATATAATGATGCAACAGTTACTTCCTTATGGACTTTAGCAATACTTAGACTCAAACACCACAACACCAATAATCGAGCTTTGTCATTCTTAACAAATTTTTAACTTTGAAGACACTTTGATGATATGACATAGGTGAAAGATGAAACGGCAGTTTTAGTTGATATTTTGTGCAATCATCAGCAAATAGATACCACCTCTTTTATTATTGAAATTATGAATTCATTTGTTATTACATTTACTATGAAGGTCAATTAAAAGGCGGGCAGTTCACTACTGAGATTATCCATTTAAAAAAACCGAAGAAGCTAAAAAAATTTATGTAGGAAGGATTAAGCTAAGCCAAAGTTCAGTACGATGGTTAATTTACAGAATAAGCATCGAACTTTATGATTCTTATTATTTTTTTGGGTTTAGACTTAAATTTAATAATCGACCTTACCAGGAATGATTGTCGCACCCAACAAGTTCAATTCATGTTTCTGATAAAATATAGAAAGATTGAAAATAATCACTTATTCAGTTATTCACCAAGAAATAAAGAAATATGATATTTATTACTTCACAACAGTCCTAAATCGACACGTAACTACTGAGATCGAGAGGATACGCGTGTTTTTATTTGAATCTTCCTTGTTCTAAAGTTATCTTTTCACAACGACTATATACTAATATCATGTACATTTTCATGCAATTTCCTACCTACTAACATAAACGAGCTTTCCTCCTCGTTACGTGTTTTGGCCGGCATGTTAGCTTATTTGTATGTATTATTCTCTCTAAAGAAAAACGACTATATATTACTAATCTCTACATTCCTATCTTTTTCATAATCCGTCAACGTTACAAAAAAAGACCCAAGTTCCACTCGACAGTTATATCTGCATTGGCATGGTGAACCCACTGAATCCAATCTTAGTCAACTCTTATATAGTCAACGGTGTGAGGTTTATCGTACACATCCACGATGAACGTCATACAACTCAAAACAATGGCATTTGTTTACCTGGTGAGAAGGACGGAGAAATGTATTATGGTCAGCTTGAATAAATTCTCGAGTTAGCGTATATCTCGTTCAAAGTTGTGTTGTTACGAGTTAAATGATTAAACACTAGCAACGAATGACGTAAAGTCAAATTGTCATTAGAAACAACATAACACAAATCTGGGCATGTAGCGAGTCATTTAAAGATCAACCTTACATTATCGCAACACAAGTCAAACAAGTCTTCTACCTTGAAAATATGGTCAGGTGACCACTCCATTGGAAGGTCGTCCAAGATGTGTATCATAAAAATTCTTCGAACGGGGATGTGGTAGAGGATGATCATGATGTTATACATGACAGCAACTCATCTGATCTAGCACTTTCTACTAGTTTGAATGATTTGGATTTTCGACCTTGAATATCAATGGTCAATCAACGAAAGTTGAGGCACTACCAGATATCATTCCAGTTGACGCCGACGATGATTTTATTGATGATGAAGATGATGTTCCTTATGATTTAGTAGATTATGATGATGAAGTCCTCGCCAATGCTGATGATTATGATGATGAAGCTGCGACTGTTGTTTTTCTAGTGTTGAGGAAGACTGATCTTAAATTCTAACTTGTAATATGAAACTTATTTAAAGGAAATTGTTATGGACTGTTTAAATGTGTATGTATTTGTGTGTGCGCACGCTTATATTAATTTTTCGTGAATTTATATATGTTATTCTACTTGTACGTTTACAGATGTCAGCAGCGATAACGCGCGATCACGGTGGTGACGGTGGCGGTAATGACCTATCTCGTCCCGTCCGATTGGCCTCGGTTTTCGAGGTAAGAATATCTGGATTATTTTAATATAAGCATAAACTTGATAGCTTGTATTTGGTTACATGTTATTTTATGACATTTTCACTCACTTGAATTTGTAGGTGTAGGAGGCCGAAAAGCCTAGGCAAGGGAGGCGACAGGGATGGATGAAGGAAGGGGGTGCGTAAAGAAACCCGAAAAGTCGCACTCAAGGCAGCCATGGAAAGATATGACCCGCAGAAGATCAGGTTTGAATGGGGGGATCAAGGGACGATGCTTCCACTCGGCATATAACAACGCTTGTAGTGGAGTACTTTGTCGACTGAGTCGTTTAGGAGTGTCCGCATGCACTACTTCCTGTGGCGAATCAGTGGCCTCGAAAAAGGCGCACATCAAAGGACGGCTCATGGTCAGTTATTTCCTTTTCCTTTTATATCATTTTATTATCGTGTTCAAATATTTAAATGTGTATATTTATTTTAAATATGTTTATTTGTTTGTATCTCTATATTTATTTTAGTTATATTTGATTGCGGCAACATTTCGACTTGAACGAGCACATCTGTGGACCGCACTGGCGTGATATAGAGAGAGGCATTGAGCAACATTTTGCAAAGATCTACTCGGACAACAAGAACACCTTAAAGTGTAAAGTATGGAACGTCTCGAATCGTGATGTGGATGCGATACGAAGTTGACCTCCCCCGAACGTGGAGCGAGATGACTGGGAGAACCATATCCAGTTTTGGCTAGACCTAAAGAACGTTGCCCGAGCTGCAATTTTTTTTTGAAAACAGGGCTCAGAACACGATTTTCTGCCGTCAAGGATCCCGCTCTTTAGCTGCCATTCAAGATCATCAAGTAAAACGTATTATAATTATTTTACATATAAATAGTTCATTGTACACATGGTTTGTTGTCATTTGTCATTTTTAATTCGTTTCATTTTATATCTATGTGTATGTACAGATGCAAACCGACGAGAACCATGAGTACTCATCCCTCATATCCAGCTTCTGCGACACGCATACATATGAAGGCGTATGGGCGCAGAGAAGGAGTCTGCCCGACTTCAGTATGTAAGTATTGTTTTTTTCAAAACACACACTTTAATGATTTATTAAAACATAATGTATTAACCCTACTAATTCATTTATTTTATCATTTTTTTGTCACTACACAGAAAGAAATGATCAAGTTAAGGGATATCGGAGCCAATACGCTCACAGGGGTGCCCTACACCGAGGAGGAGATACTTGCCCTAGTCATAAAGGGCAAGTAGAGGGATCACATTCCCGGGAGGAGTAGCCATGTTGTCGGGCGGGGCAAGACCCAGATATTTAGCCCACAGCCTCGAGGTACGTACTCCTCGGTTGAGATTGATGATATGCTAGCCGAAAGAGACCAGCATGCTAAGGCTCAAAAGCGGGAGA
>BQNB010044214.1:0-17013 GCA_026074375.1 Tanacetum coccineum | reverse complement strand
ATGATCATTATAACATTTTAACAGTAGATTAGAGCATTATGAACAGTAGCTAACAACCTTGATTAAAAGATTTGATTTGACAGTAAACAAGAGATTAGAAACAACTTGGAAATTTTATATTAAACTTGGAACAATACAATTACAACTTAAAGAACATACTGAAAAAGCTTAAGTTACAATTATAATTTAAGTAAAAAAAATGCTAAGTTAAAAACTTGTCTATCTTCGGCTTGTCTTTTCTTGTATTTATATAAGCCTCTAATCATCTCTTTGTGTTTCTTGTGTGAGGTGAAGCTTCAACAACCCATCCTAGCCCTTGATTTCTTTTGTGCTACTTCTAAATGCTCAATCCGCCATTGATTTTTCTTGGGACGAGGGAGATTGCCAGCATGGCATGTTTAAAGGTTAGTGGAAGGTGGGTTTAGGTTGGGACTGGGTAAACGATGGATTTGGGTAAAAGAAAGAGTGGTATCTCGTGATGTTGGGGGGTTCTAGGAGGTTGGCGGGAAAGGGAGTGAGGGGGGAGTCGTTATTGGCTGCAGGTTTTTAAAAGTTTCATTTGCCCAAAAAGAACCCCTCCACTTTTCATTCTTGTCACTCTTTTGTTTCTTTTCTTATTTAGTTATAGAAAAGTTTGAAAATAGGCATAAACAGCCCTTGTGTTTTATAAACAAAGAATTAAAGAAAGAATTGTGGTTTGGCAGTTTCAGCCCTTGGCCTTTTTAAAAGGAATAGAAGTTTGGAAAATGCAATTTCAGTCCCTCTGATTGTTTAAACCATTTTTCTTTTATATAACCATTTTTAAAAGTGACAATTTTAGTCCCTAAGGTTTTATAAAAATTGTTTTTGGGCCAGGGTCTGGGCTTGGGTTATGTATTGGGCCCAACTGGGTGTGCTTGGGCCCAATAAGGGTTTGTGGGCTTGTATTGGGCCCAATTAAGTGTGTCTGGGCCCAATAAGGTTTAGGCTTATGTTATTGGGCTTTTTAAGGCCCAATAAGGTTCAGGTGGGTTTTGTGTGTACAATGGCTGAGATTGACTGTACATGGGCTAGGATTGGGCCTTCAAAGTCTTCACAGTCTCTGTCAATTGCACACAAATGGGTTGTTGTCATTGATTGAGGGCCCATTTGGTCTTCACAGTCTTCATTAATATACTATTGGGCTTTCCCGGCCCATCAGATGGGTTGAGATTGCATCCAATAGTATTCTTCAATTACGGCTCCGGTTTGACTGTTAATTTGTTGAGTTGACTTTTGACTTTGACTTTTCTGGTCTTTGGCTTTGCTTTGGCTTTGTCCTTTACAGCTTTTCCATTCCATGTTCGGTTTTGTCGTTTTGACTTTGTTTTTCGTCCTTTTCTTGGTTATTCGTTCCTGCACAATACAATTAGCAAAACAAGCATATATTTGGCATTTTAGGTCCGTTTTTGGTTATTTCAGCTCGTTTTTAAAGGTAAAAGGTATGTGTAATTAAGCACATACCAAGTATGCTCAAGAAGTAGTTGGATTTTTGAACATTTTCAAGAGTGGCAATCCCACCCCAACTTTGGAACCAATCCTTTCTACTTCTCCCACCTCTCTCACTCCTTTTGAGGGAGATTACTTCATTTTGGAAGAAATCGAAGCTTGTCTTACTAGCGAATCAATTCCACCGGGAATTGATGATGCCGACTTTGATCCAAAAGAAGACCTTCTCACCCTTAAAAGATTGCTTAATTCTGACCCAACTTCCACCCTCCCTCTGGAAGAACAAAATTTTGAGGAACTTAAGACCGTTGAACCTTCTAGTGATGAACTCCGCAAGCTTGAGCTCAAAGACTTACCTCCTCGTCTTGAGTATGCGTTTTTGGAAGGTACCGATATATTACCCGTCATAATCACTAGACTTAAAAGATAAGGACAAGACCGCTCTTCTTAAGGTTCTTAGATCACATAAGCGTGCCATAGCTTGGAAGATGTCGGATATTAAGGGAATAGATCCAAAGTTTTATACCCATAAGATTTTTATGGAAGATAATGTTAAACCCACAGTGCAACATCAAAGATGGGTTAACCCAAAAATTCACGAGGTTATAAAGAAAGAAGTTATCAAACTTCTTGAAGCCGGATTAATTTATCTCATATTCGATAGCTCGTGGGTTAGCCCCGTCCATTGTGTTCCCAAGAAAGGTGGTATAACAGTGATTGAAAATGATGACAATGAATTGATACCTACTCGATTGATTACGGGATGGCGTGTATGCATTGACTACCAAAAGTTAAATGATGCCACCCGTAAAGATCATTTTCCATTACCGTTTATGGACCAAATGCTTGAGAGACTCGCGGGAAACGAATACTATTGTTTTCTAGATGGTTTCTTAGGTTACTTTCAAATACCAATTGACCCGAAGGACCAATGGAAGACCACCTTCACTTGCCCTTACGGAACTTTTGCCTACCGACGCATGCCTTTTGGCTTATGTAATGCTCCGGGCATGTTCCAAAGGTGCATGATGGCCATTTTCCACGACATGATCAAGGAAACAATGGAGGTCTTCATGGATGATTTTTCGGTCTTTGGGGATTCCTTCTCTTCATGCCTATCCCATTTAGACAAAATGCTCAAAAGGTCGCACCAATCTTGTTCTAAATTAGGAGAAGTGCCATTTTATGGTCAAAGAGGGCATCATCCTCGGCCATAAAATTTCTAAGTCCGAGATTGAGGTCGATAGAGCCAAAGTTGATGTAATAGCAAAACTACCTCATCCCACAACCGTCAAAGGAGTTAGAAGTTTTTTAGGGCATGCCGGATTTTACCGTAGGTTTATTCAAGACTTCTCAAAAATCTCCCGACCAATGACCCACCTTCTAGAGAAAGAAACCCCATTTGTCTTTTCCAAGGAATGTGTAGAGGCATTTAATGCCCTTAAAAAGAAATTGACCGAAGCACCAATTTTAATTGCCCCCGATTAGGACCTATTGTTTGAGATTATGTGTGATGCTAGTGACTTTGCGGTAGGTGCGGTCTTGGGGCAACGTAAGACCAAACATTTTCAATCGATACACTATGCAAGCAAGACTATGACCGACGCTCAAACTCATTATACTACTACAGAAAAAGAGCTTTTAGCCGTAGTGTATGCTTTCGAGAAATTTCGGCAATATCTTGTCTTGTCAAAAACAATAGTGTATACAGACCACTCGGCTCTTAAAGTATCTTATCGCTAAGCAAGATGCTAAATCGAGATTGCTTCGTTGGATTCTCTTACTCCAAGAATTTGATGTCATTATCCGTGATAAAAAGGAGCGAAGAATCTAGCGGCCGACCACTCGTCTAGATTAGAGAACCCCTACCAAAGTGAGCTCTAGAAAAAGGAAATTACGCAAACATTTCCTCTTGAGACACTTGGTATGGTGACTTTTCGTGGTGATGATAGTACCCCATGGTTTGTCGACTTTGCAAATTACCTGTCGAGGAGTTTTGTTGTGAAAGGGATGACGACCCAGACAAAATAAAAATTATTTAAAGACGTTAAGCATTATTTTTGGGACGACCCCTATTTGTTTAATATTTGTTCGGATCAAGTGATTCGGCGGTGTGTTTTTGGCCAAGACGCCCATGATATCCTCATGGCTTGCCATAATGGACCCACCGGGGGACATTATGGTGCCAACTACACCGCTAAGAAAGTCTTTGATGCCGATTTCTTTTGGCCTACTATTTACCGAGATGCCCATGACTTGGTCACACGGTGTGACGCTTGTCAATGTCAAGGAAAAATCTCACAAAAAGATGAAATGTGCCAAGCAAAATGAAGATCCAAGTATGTTAGTCTTGACGAGTGGGTCATCAGATTCTTAATGAGGCCGTTCCCGTCCTACACGAGGGACAAGTAATATACTCGCGGCCGTCGATTATTTATCAAAAGCTAAAGCGCTCCCCACTAACGACGCCCGAGTTGTTTGCAAATTCTTAAAATCTCTCTTCGCCTTATTTGGGACCCCTCGTGCTATCATTAGTGATCGCGGTACCCATTTTTGCAATGACCAGTTTGCAAAGGTCATGCTTAAATACGGAGTTACTCACCGTCTATCCACCGTTTATCACCCACAAACAAGTAGGCAAGTTGAGGTGTCAAATCGTGGTTTGAAACGCATTCTTAAGAGGACCGTAGGCAAACACCGTGCTTTGTGGTCCGATAAGTTGGATGACGCCTTGTGGGCCTTTTGTACCACATTTAAGACACCACGGTCACACCTTACAAGTTTGGTGTACGGAAAGCCTTTTCATCTTCCCATACAACCGAGCATAAGGCCGATTAGGCCTTAAAGCATTGCAATTATGACCTTGTTACCACGGGCGATCACCGGAAAGTTCAAATGAATGAATTAAATGAACTTCGTGATCAGGCCTATGAGAACTCTTTGATCTACAAAGATTTTATGTGAATATATAAGGGGGGAAAAAAACAAAGAGGATCCATGACTCCAAGATCAAGAACCGCGTTTTTAACGTTGGTGATCGAGTCCTCCTCTTTAATTCTATATTAAGATTTTTCTCGGTCAACTTAAACCAGCTTGAAAAACTGGACCCCATTCACCCGTTACCCAAGTATTTCTTATGGCACCGTCGAGTTATCTCAAACCGACGGGCCAAACTTCAAGGTGAATGGTCATCGACTTAAACACTATTTTGGAGGGGACATACCACCCGTGGTTGTCCCAGATCTCCAAACCTTCCCCATGGACCACTAAATTCAGGGACGGGTCAAGCTTAGTGACCTTAAACAAGTGCTTCGTGGGTGGCAACCCATGCTTATCCTAATATATTTTATATATGTAGTAATGAATAAAAGTGTTTGTGAGGAGGCTCACCTCTTCCTTTTCTTGTTCATTAGTGTTTTTTTTGTTGTATGTCCAGGATTGCCTCAGATTATGAAGCCTCTCGTGCTCATGGTTTTTGTCCTTCGTCCACTCGAGCTTCAAATCCTCAGCTTCATTTTGGGAATCCTATATCCTAATCTTATCGACTAACGTTTATCTTTGTACACACTTAATAAACGGCTTTAGATTTACGTAGAGACCCTTCTTAAAACATTGAGGACAATGTTCAATTCTAGTATGGGCTGGCAAAATGTCCCATTTTATGGCAGTTGAAACATTCTACCTTTGATTTATCATATCCAGCAGTATTGCTTCCATCAATGATGATTTTCCTTCCAGTTCTCTGATAGAACTTTCTTGCCCTCATGCTTAGTAGTGCCATATTCCACTTTAAATCCATTTCTTCCAAATCATCATCATGAAGTTGCTCAAGGTCTTCATGAACTAGTTGAGACCCTTTTGGTTGAGTGGATAGAAAGGCATATACTGTGGCATCACTAAAGCTAGCAGTACTAATTTCAGTACTGGCAGTATTAACCTTTGTGGTAGCAGTACTAACTTCAGGGTTAACAGTATTAATATTATTAGTACTGCTTGCACCTGAAGTAGTTACAAATGCCAAGTTTTTATCATCATTGCTTGCACCAGCAGATTTCTTAACCTTCTGTTCAACAATTTTAAAATTGTTGTACAAATCATCCAAACCCATAGTATCAAAATCAGGTTTGTTCATCCAAACTACAACATGTGTATCCCATTCAGAAGGTAAGCTCCTTAAGAATTTTACATTTAGATCTTCTGGAGAAGTAACTACACCCAGAATTGCCAATCTACTAACAAGCTTTTGAAGCCTGTTAAAGATAGAATCAAGTGATTCTGAGCTTGAAGCACTAAAGTTTTCATACTGTTGTTTCAACAGAGCCTTCTGTGTCTTCTTTGTTGCTTCATTCCCTCCAAATCGAGCTTTAATTGCAGCAAACATTGACTGAGCATCAACATATTGGTCGAAGGTAAGTTGATGTTCATTGGGCAGTGCCATGAGCAGTAGACTTCTTGCCTTTACATCATTCTTTTTACACGTCTTTTCTTCAATAGTAGAAGGCACAGTCATCTTTGTTGCTGTTGATGTACCAGTTTCTGATGGTGTTGTTACAGGAATAGGTACCCATGAATTCCCATTCTCTATGACCTCCTATAGAGCATAATCCTGGATCTGAAGATACTGTTTAATCCTGATCTCCCACATCTCATACTCCCCGAGTTTGAGCATGGGAAGCTTAGCCAAAGCATTGTTCTGTGTATTCTCGAATTCTAGATCAAAGTTTCTCAAAGCACAGGCTCTAATACCACCTGTTGATCCCACGCCTTGATCTATTCTTTACCTTGTAAAGAGTATGTTACCTTGGATACATCTAAAATAACAATGGTTGAGACTTTGTTTGTATATCAAAGTGTATGCGGAATTTACACTTCAATACTCTAGAAGTATTTATCAATGAAATAGTACCAACAATGAACAATGCATAAATAACAAAATGCTTCAATATTATTTGATCAATAATACGAGTACTCTTGTAGTACTAGGGTTACAACCTTGAAGCTATATGTTTTTTCTATAAGATGTATCTCTATCTCTTAAGCGTATCTAAAACCTTAACCTATGATCTCCTTTTATACACTACAAGGAGTCCTTTACAAGATAACTACCGAACTTTTAGGGTCAATTACAATTATAATCATATACGAATTTTCCTAAAAAATAAAAGATATACATTCCATATTTATCTCTTTGCATCCTTATCTCCAAGTCAGCAGCTTTGACCATCAGCAGTATTAATCTTCCTTCTAGCAGTATTAACTAACACTGACAGTACTAAGTTTGTACTGGCAGTACTAACTCCATTAGTATTGTTAGTTATATCTTAGCAGTATTAACTCTTGATGAAGATTTATTCCCAACATATAACCACAATGTAAAAATGAAAAAAATTGCGTAAAAACTTTGTCTAAGGTGAAGCCATGTACTCCTGGTTTAGCTCTTTTACCAAAATGAAATTGGAAAATATGTGTTGTACCTTCAAGGGTTTTCAACGTAGATGGTAGCTGGCAGGGTCTGTGTCAGTCAGCTCATTAAGTACCGCATTGCAATCTTGTATGAAGGTATGGGCTTCAGGGCTGTGAGACAGGTGAGTGATGTCGTTGTTGTGCCGTCGTTGATAATTACCCGGAAACAATAACTGAAGTTGAATAAAATAGTAGTTTTATTATGGTGGATGCTTCTATGGTATTTTCTATAAGAGTTTTTGTGTAAATAGGATGTCAATTTAGTTGAGTTGATACTTGATAGTTACCTGTAATTAGGAACCGCCTGTGGGTCATGATCTCTGCATTGTGGCCCTGTAGATTCTTGTGTTACTTTTTTTGCAAGTGAAACATCGTTCATAGAACCATTGTTTTGTTGAACTGATTTCAAGTATGGTGGCCTCTGTTGTAAATCAGACATGCTACATTAATTGATTTCTAGTTAGACAGAGGTTTTTTTAGAAATAGAGTTAATAAAAGAAACTGTTTGATACCTGGTAATTTTGAGGATTGACTTTTAACAGTGATTCTGTAGACCAATGGTTTCTTGTTTGTTCCTGTTCTTCATCGGTATAACGTTCTTGGACAGTCATTGGTGGAAACGGGTCAATAACCTGTTTGTACCTTCACAATCTGAATCCGTGTCTTTTTTCCATACCATCAGTATCAATGACAGATATGTCTGGCCTGGAATTTTTTTGGATTTCATTTGATGTTTGTCGATGCGTTCGCTTGGCATGTGGTTTGTCACAACGGTCGACACCTGTGGTAATCAACAATTAGATTGATGTTTGCTATTGATTAATAGAAAATAAATAAGGTCTATGAATAGGCCGCTTACATGGTACCGTAGTTACTTGAGATGTAGCTTGAGCATTGTTATCATCCAATCTTTTAGCAAAGGCTTTCTAAAGTGTACATATTTGTTTACCATCAGCTACCACTTGTTGTTGTTGGCCACAATTGGGTTTTGTTGCAATCTTTTTATGCCTAGAACAACAAAAGTGGGTAGCAGGTTTTTCCTATTGAGCATAAAGATGATTTGTTTGTTGTTGACACCTAGTTGCATCCTTTCTATGGCAGTGAACATTTGACGTTATGACAACTGCAGCAATTGGTATTACCAATTGTATTAGAGACAGGCAATATACACAAATACATATGCGTACTAAAGTTGTAGAAAATACATATATGTGTTGCACTGTGTTACATGGTTATTGATCAAATTTTTCCTTTTTTCAAAAGTATTTTGTTTATCACCAAGTGTAAACTGACTATTTCTTTTATTCAAATGAACTTGCTCGGGGCTGTGGCAATGTAATTATCTTGCTTCAGTAGAAACGATATTGGTCATTATGAATCAAAAACAAATGTGATTAATAAAACCATGGATGTGCAATAAAAGTATGTAAATGAAAACCGACGCCACGAATAGAAAAACATACATGAAGTGTGTCTTGGCTGAGTAGAACATCCATTGTGAATATCAGAAAGGGCAGCTGCAAAAGGCAAAAGATAAAATGTCATTAACGATCAAAATTGGCAAAAAGTAAAATAAGCAGTAGCAATATTAAGTTAGCAATTATTTGTAAAAAGATGATTCATTGGTAGAAGATTAGAGATTATTTCTTATCAAACTATTTATCGTATCCTAAATTCCATCAGAAGCAAGGATCAAAAACTCGCATCTAGGTCTAATTTTGATTGTTTTTGTTTATGGTTTAGTAATCACCCGTCTACCAAGATGCTTGTCCCCTATAGCTCGTGACACCCTAAGTGAACCTTGCATTCTCCAATCATCATTGCCACAATCAACATATCCACCATGTAACTGATATAAACATCTAGATACAGACCTTAAGTAACATGCATAAAAAATAACATAAACACAATTAACAAACATACAATTCCATGCTTGGTTTATCAATATCCATTTCTATAGACTGTGATTCTTTTTTTTATAAAAGGCTTTAGGTTTGTGATTCTTAAATCCTTAACACACTAAAACATACCCACACCTAAAAACCCTTAGCATATATAGATATCTAAAATGTACAAAAGAAATTATAAATTAGATACAAATTGAAATACATACCATTAATTTGAATCTTGAATTCAACCTTTGTTCGAGCCGGTGGGTTATCACTATGAGCCGCTGAATCAGCAAAAACACCACAATCTTAATACAAAATAAGTCAAACCGAACATTTATGAGGTTTGATGATTTATTGGCTGCGTGTTTTTGTGTTGGGTATCAATCATCAGAGGTTGATGAAGGTCTAGAATGATGAAGTAGCTCTCTTTTTTTTATCGAGCCATTCAGAAGATTAACCTTCAGGCACACAAAAAGGAGCAAAAATCCACCCTAACTGTTGCTTTTTTATAATCAGACTTGACCAGATATATGTGTGTGTAGATGACCCCCTAATTGATCTCATTAACAACCTGAAACCAGAAGAAAGTAAAAACGATTTGGGGTTTATGTTTACGTAGACGAAGAGGTGAAAAGAAAAGAGAAGGAAAAGTGAAAACTAAGAGGGGGAAGAAATCCCGCTCAAAGTAAAATTGAAACAAATAAGGAGAGATGAGTGTGTTAGCCAATGGAGAAATAAGGGGGAAATTTTGGGGTTTTGATTTTGGGGAAAAGTAGTAGCGGGAAGAAGGAGAGGGAGAATGAAGAGCCAAACTTTTGGGTTTTTTTATTAATAGTTCTCAATCTAAGTACTCTACATTGAGAGTGTTATGAATATAGTAGTCACATATAATCACTTTAAATGTGGCCATAAACATAATTTAGTCACACATTTGTGATATGTTGTGACTATTGTAAAGTCTATAGTTACATGATTATGATACAATTAAATGTGACTATACATATTAGGTTTTGGCAAGCAAACACACACTAAACTTTAAACACACATATTAACTTATGTGACCATATGTATCGAATTTTGATTACACTTAATCATGTATGTCTATGGTTTAGTGTGACCATATATGACATTTGGTCACACTGTTCAATTGTGTGACATATATTTGTCACATATGTATATATATAGTGTGACTAATGTTTCAAACTTATTTGTATCTGTCACACGTCCCAAATTATAAGTGACTAAATAATGAACAAAAAATTACCAGTTACCTCCAGTTACATAAATATTCAAATGTGTGACAATGAAATTCTGAAATGGTCACACAAAATGAGTTCAAGTGTGATTGTTTATGTTATTCTGGTACATTTAGTCACATAAATATATGACTGTGTGGCCGTTCAAAAAACAGCATGTGTGACGAAATCCTAGATTTGTACTAGTGTGATGTTGGTGTGAATTATAAATCTCTAAGTATTCGTGAAAGGAATACTCAACCATTGGTATAACCACAGCAATCATCTATTCCTTTCCCAAACCGGGTGAGAAAAGAAAAAGAAGAAGCATTGCAACAATTTTTTTTGGAGAATCTGAAACAACTCGATATTAATATTCCGTTTATCGAAACCCTAGTGCAAATACCAAAATACGCTAAATATCTGAAGAGTTTACTGACGAATAAATAGAGACTTGAAGAAGCTTGTACGGAGACAATGAACGAAAGGTGCTCAGCTGTATTGCTCAACAAACTGCCATTAAAAGAAAAAGACCCCAGGAGTTTCACTACCCCTTGTCAAGTATTGGAGAAACATAAGGAAGCAGAAGACTTGGTCGTAGAGCACTTATCTAGGTTTAAGAATCCGCATATGGAGGCGTTAACTGAGAGGGAAATTTCTAATAAATTATCCGACGAGCATTTAATGGTGCTAAAATCCAAGTTTAATAACGATGAACCATGGTATGCGGATTTCATTAATTATATGGTTAGAAAGGTTGTTCCCTCAAATTAGACCTTTGAAAAAAGAAAGAGGTTTTTATCGCAAGTCAGGACTTACTTCTGGGAGGAACCTTATGCATTTAAACTGTGCGCGGATAATATAATGAGGAGATGTGTGGCTGGAAGTGAAACCCTCGAAATTCTGGCGCATTGTCATTCAGGACCTACTAGTGGACATCATAGTGCTTTAGTTACGGCAAAGAAGGTTTACGAGTCCGAATTTTATTGGCCTAGTATCTTTAAGGATGCTAATGAGTATGTAAGACGATGTGATGCATGTCAAAGATCGGGGAACATATCTTTAAGGAACGAAATGCCTTAAAATAACATTCAGGTATGCGAAGTCTTTGATGTTTGGGATTAGATTTTATGGGACCATTTCCCCAATATAGAGGTAATAAATACATATTAGTAGTTGTTGATTATGTGTCCAAATGCGTCAAAGCTCAAGCATTACCTACAAATGATGCACGTGTAGTGGTTAAGTTTTTAAGAGGTTTGTTTGCTAGGTTTGGAGTTCCTAAAGCTTTGATTAGTGATAGAGGGACACATTTTTGTAAATCCCAGCTTGAAAAAGCTTTACAAAGATATGGTGTGACTCACAAATTATTCACGGCATATCACCCTCAATCTAATGGATAAATTAAAGTTACCAACAGGGCTATTAAGCGTATCCTAGAAAGATCAGTGGGGTACAATCCTAGAGATTGGTCAGAAAAACTTAACGATGCATTATGGGCATTTAGGACAGCCTACAAAACACCAACAAGGTGTACACCTTTCAGACTAGTTTATGGGAAAGCATGCCATTTACCCGTAGAGATCGAGCATAAAGCACATTGGGCATTAAAACAATGTAATATGGATTTAACGCTTAGTAACGAAAGTCGTCTTATGCAGCTTAATGAATTAGCCGAATTGAGAGATGGCGCTTATGAGAATACTAGAATTTATAAAGAACGGACCAAGAAATGGCATGATTCTAGACTTTGGGGTGATAAACATTTTAAGGTTGGAGACAAGGTACTACTTTATAATTCTCGTCTGAAGATGTAACCTAGAAAACTTAAGTCGAAATGGAGCGGGCCGAACATTGTTAAAACGGTATATCCATATGGGGCTGTAGAAATCGTTGAAAAGAACGGGTGTAACTTCAAAGTCAATGGACAACGATTGAAGTAATATTACGAAAGTAACATTGAAAAAGAGGATGACGAAGTTATAGAGTTCGAGAATGGTGTAAAGTGAGGCTGAAGGGAGTCTAACTTAAAGACTCTCACAAAAACAAAAGTGCTTCCCGGGAGACAACCCGGATTGTTATTTATTTTTATCGAGTCTGTCTTCCCAGACATCAATACGGCGTATCCGCTCCATACCATATGGCGTATTGAATGTCTGGACGTTATCAGTCCTTTATTTTTATGCACTTTTAAACATTGTTGTCAGTTTTGTCTATACGGCGTATTCATGTACATGATACGGCGTATTTGGCAGATTGGCCCGTATTGATACTTTTTATAGGTTTCTCTATACGGGGTATTCTAGTTTATGGATATAGCGTATTGGTCTCATGTACAGTTTGTTTCGTTTATTTATAATTAATTGTAGGTACCGAGATTGAATTTCGCATGTTTTTCCTATATTTTGCACAACACCTCGGTGCAAAGAAATCGACAAAGCTGGTGAAGTATCTACAATATGAAATTCTTGCTCATTAAATCTATATGGAGAATCTACCGAGCAAAATATTAGGGGACTTTCTCATTCTAATTCTTTTAATTCATGTTTTTAATATTTTATCTATACAACGAGGACGTTGTATAATTCAAGTGGGGGGATGGGAATTAGAATGTATACCTGTCCTATTTTTCACATCAAAATGCTTTAATTATGCTCAAATTTAAAAAAAATCAAGCATACTTTTGTAAAATTACTTGTTACATAACCCGCACACAACAACCCTTATTAGATATTGTGAGGATTTAACCTTATCCGTTTCCAAATGTTTACCCAAATTCCACAAAAATATGAGTGTGTCGGTGATGTTATAGACTTTAGAACTTGGCTTGGTATATCTATTCGAGATCACAGTGATGAGTACTATAGAATTAGATGGGGTAACTTGTTTAAATTGGTAAATTTCTAGGATTACAACCAAAAAGCCTATACATGTTGTTTTATTAACTAACTACATTGGTTAGTTAAATCTTATATAAACCATTTGTTTACTCTCATTTTAAGAGTAAGATACCCCTAGAAAAACCTGTAGAGCCAATCCTTCAGGAATAACACAACTATTTGTTTCGTTACACCTTTACACCTTAGCCTACCCTATTAGATTAAGTCCATTTATTAGTTTCTTGTTGCTTAACGTGTAAAGTATGTATTTCCCGAGTCTTGTGTCATTTTCTATCTCTGGTATGGTTGGGAAGAAATTTGCACATTGCAAATGGGAATGTATAAAGTAGTTATAACTCATGTATTTTTACTATCATCACAATTATTGGAACGTCTGAAGAATGAAGAATTGTCGAAGGAATTATCAAGAGTTATTATGATCGTAAAGATGGTGAAATTACACTGAGATTCGTAGTTGTGTATTGTACAAAAAAAAACTAAAAAAAATCAAAAAAATTAGAAAAATCAAAACAAAAAAGAAGAGGAAAGTTTGAAGATAATCATTTCGCAAAAGCTTAAACCGAAGGAACATCGATTCTTCTTCAAAATTGTATCATCATTTAAATACTTGGGCTTCTTCATAATCCGTCATCAAAATATAGGGCTCCGTTATAATCGTCTCCCGGCCGTCACCATAACCCTACTACGTTCATTAGATGATGAACAATCTCCTAAAGAACGGATTAACTCTTCACTTCGCTTCTCTAAAACCGTTACGATCCTACATTTCTATAGATTCATCATATCATCATTCGATTAGCAAATCGTCAACATACTGATCTATTTCGTCCTCCATTCTTGCCATAATATGCTCATAGACATCATTAATATTCCTGGTTCTCCTTGGAGGCATCTTAATCAGGAACTTCGGCTCTTGATACCAACTGATGTAGTGAAAATAAAAGAACACACAAATTGACGTAATTAAAACAAGAAGAGATACCAAACTGATGTAGACTAAAAAACAAGATAACAAATTGAATCTGTTAATTCACCCGAATACCAGAAACAATCTTCCAACTATTGTTGATTCAAAAGAATACCGATAATCAGGCAAACTCCAACAATCGTTGATTTAAACGAATACCGATTATTAAGAGAATCTTAGCAAAACCGCCAAGAATTGATTAAAGCAAAGCTTTATTACCAATATCAAAATATTAAACCATATCCTCCACCAAATCCTTGCACCTCCTTTTATAGGAGAATGAGTGCTTACATGTTTTCCTTCTAGGGCGATGTGGGATATAAGATAAATATAAACATAAACTACGAATTTACAAAAACTACGAAACCACAAAACACGACATATGGTGAAGGCATAATTGCATCATTCTTCCCGCATCAATCAGGGGAGTTTCTCGTTCTAATTTATTTAATTTCCCGTTTTTAATGTTTTATCTATACAACGAGGACGTTGTATAACTTAAGTGGGGGGATGGGAATTAGAACGTTACTTGTCCTATTTTTCACATTAAAATGCTTCAATTATGCTTAAATTTATAATTTTTTCAAGCATAATTTTGTGAAATTACTAGTTACATAACCTGCACACATAACCCTTATTAGATATTGTGAGGATTCAGCCTTATTCGTTTCCAAATGTTTACCTAAATCCAACAAAAATATGAGTGTGCCAGTGATGTTGTAGACTTTAGAACTTGGCTTGGTATATTTATTCGGTGACACAATACATGAGTTACTATGATTTAGATGATTAACTTGTTTAAATTGGTAAATTTCTAGGATTAACACCACAAAAAGCCTTTAATATGTTGATTATTAACAAAACTAACTGGTTGGTGAAACCTAAGTATAAACCCTTTGTTTACTATCATTTTAAGAGTAAGATACCCCTTGAAAAATACTATAGAGAGCCAATCCTTTAGGATAACAACAACTATTGTTACCTTACTCCTTTACACTTTGGCTACCACTGTTAGATTAAGTCTATTTATCAATTCATAGTTGCATAAAGTGTAAATATGTATTTCAGTGTGACTTGTGTAATTTTCTTCTCTGATATTGGGTTGCGAAATTTTGGCACATTGAAATGGGAATGTAAAAAGTAGTTAAACGTTGTATTTTTTATTTTTTTTTTTTTTTCTACTACCATCATAATTTTTGGTACGTCCGAAGATTGATGAATCGTGGAAACTTAAACAGATGGATTATTTGAAGATAGATTATTCGTTGATGGTTGGTGTAAATCGACGATGTAAAGTTTGTATAAAGTGGTAGATATCGCCACTTGTCTTGTAAAAGTATGGACAGTAGGATGATAGGAGTTTGACCGTTAGTGGGATACGCCAACTTAGTTGTTGTTGGTCTATGATCATGACGTTTGTGTAATAGTTGTGTCTTTATCATGGTTACGGCGTAGAATAAGTATCTAGCATTTGTACCTTATATGTTTTGGACTTAATACTATTTGTTGCGTGAATTTTATTTTAACAAACAATTGATTCCCTTTCCTAATATTATCCTTTGTTTTACTCGAATGAGGATGTGATCGTGTCATTGCATGTCGCTTCTGTCGTTAGGCCATGTAAACGGTCGGAAAAAGTGTCTAGCAACTTGTACCTTATCTGTTTGGACTTAGTCTATCTGTTTTGTAATTTTTATTTAACAACAATTTATTTCCTTTTCCTAATCATTAACCTTGGGTTTTACTCGAATGAGGATGTGACTGAGTCATGCATGTCTATTCTGTCATTATGGCCATGTATGTGTGATTCAGCTGCCTTGTTGGTGTGGTAATTTTGGTGAAAGATTGTTAGAATGATCAACCCTAAGCTTTAAAATAAAAATCAATTTGCCTTTATAAACTTGTTACTCCTTAGCTCTGGTGGTGGAGATGTGTATACTAGCCAAGCCTATGATAGAATACTCGTCACGGCCGAGCAAATGAACGAATTAGTCACATGTTACCACATAGATTAGTTGAGTGATTTGAGTGTTTTCATCTTCCTATTTCATGAGGTGTTTGGTTGTGTACTAGTAATAGATAAAATAAATGCTTAAATGGAAAAATCCTTAGGGATACATTTTCATAAACTTCTAAAGGCTACTTGAGGACAAGTAGGATTCAAGTGGGGGGGATATTTGATGACATCAAATAACTTCATTATTATAGCATCCTTTATCCTATGTTTCTTACCCATTTGGTATTAATTATTGCATGGATTGGTACTTAATTGTTTATATTTGTTATTTGCAGTAATTATCGAGCATTGGGCAAAATATGGAGAAAAGGACGTGTTTTGAAGCATAAACGAAGAGTTTGAGAAAGTCGACTGATTCTGACATCAATTCGCCGTATCTAAAAGACTTTGAAGAACTCAAGACCATTGCCTGAATTTGAAGAACATGTCGTATCCACATCAGCAGATACGCCGTATATGATAATTTTGTCAACTATCAAGAAAAGCACGTTTACGGCCAATACTCCGTATCCAAAACCTCAATACTCCATATTGGTCGATACTCTGCATCCAAAGACCCAATACTCCATATTGGTCAATATGTCGTATCCAAAGAACCAATACTCCGTATTGGTCAATACTCTATATCCGAAGAAACAATATTCTGTATTGGTCAATACGCCGTATCCAAAAATCCGATATGGCGTATTGAAACCAGTTCTAGAATATTTTATTCGTGGAGCCCACGCCAAGTTAACCTGATACTCCGTATTGAATTTCAATACGTCGTATCGACCAATTTTCAGAGTCTATAAACACCAAACCCTAAATACGATTAAGGGTATGCTTTTTACCACCAAGTTCGATTTTCAGAAGATCTATGAAGCCATGAAGGTCCTATAAAGTGGTCTAAATGATGGGAAAACTCTTATAATCTCTACACTCCACTATACGCTTTCGATTAGCATTATGTTTAATCATACATCTATGATTTCGTGTATTATTATAATGACAATCGGCTAATACCTTTAGGTATTAGCCATGTTTATGATAATATAATGTTTTGATTTGTCTTTATATCGATTGTTCTTTA
>BQNB010044213.1:42500-45025 GCA_026074375.1 Tanacetum coccineum | reverse complement strand
AATAAGCAACCATCGATGTAGTAGAAGCAAATAATTAAAGCCCATAGTCCAATGCACCCTGAACATACCGCAAGATCCATTTAAGAGCAGAGAAATGAGGGTGCATTGGACTATGGGCTTTATATCTTTGTTACACTACATTTGAGAGCAGAGAAATGAGGGTGCATTGGATCATGCATATGAAGACAAACCTGCTGTACTGCATAAGGAATATCCGGTCGAGTAAAAGTAAGATACTGAAGAGAACCTGCAAGACTTCGATATAAAGTTGGATCAGAAACCGGATCACCATCATCGTCGAGTTTAGACTCAGTATCAATAGGAGTCCGACTAGGATTACAAGTAACCATATGTGTGATGAGGTGTAATTTTATACATTTTTTGGGGTCATTTTACCTTTAAAATCATGCAAATATATCTGAAATATGTGCTTAATCGTTTCTTTTTGCATTTTTAGCACTTGAAAGACATTTGGAGGAAATACATGTGACTTGAGCTCAATTTTAGAAGAAACCGAACAAGATGGCAATTGGGCATGAAGACAAATTGAAGAATCAAGACCAGAGTGTGAACACGCCGTCTGGATTGCTTGTGACGTCGTCTGGAACCACAACGACGACGTCTGGAGTATTTGTGACGCTGTCTGGATCAGCCATCATAAAAGAAGCCCTAAAAACCCTAGCGTGGCGACGGTGTCTGGAAAATGTGTGACGTCGTCATCATTTTTCATATAAAATACACAAAAATGCAATAAAATCAAGCTTAGTACACAGAAAAACAATTTTTTTTGTTCGATACATATAAAAGGAAATCGTGACAACTATGATACATTTAGCTCCCATTAGCCTTAAAGGATTCAAATTTGATTAGATGCACTAAAAACAAGTGACAAAAATGATAGAAAATGATTCGAATTTGATTGGATGCACTGTTATAGAAGACAAGCTTCAAGAAGGGGTACCGGCCTATAAAAACTCTTTCTAAAGCTGTATTAAAGATTTGAGTGCTTAATGGGGACAAGACAAACTGAAAACAACAATAGATATAGCTTATGGTATGGTTTTTATAGAAAAGGTCATTATTTATATGCATTATTTGATTTCTGACATTTCATTTGTATATATTTATAAAATTGAATTGGTCCAGCTTGCAAGCTGATTAATAAAGCCTTGAAATGGATTATTATCAGTTCATAAACTGATGAGATTAGAGACATTGAAAACAGAGTAAGCAGTTCGTCCCTTTCACCTAACCTCCATTTCCTAATATCATAATACATTTGGTTTAAAATGTGCATCTTTTAATGCGGGTCGAAATTAGAGATTTTAAAATAAATATTTATATTCGAATTGTATTTTAATAATCGAAATACTTTAAAAAACACATATAGGAAGTTACATGCATTAAGCACTTAGAGAGTTTGTTAGAAATAAAAATTCACGAGCTCGGGAGGTCAGAGAAGCTCATAACATGAATTAACCATTTATTACGATCTGGTTGTAGTAGATCAAGCTGTTTACTTCAAATCCAGGTAGTGTGTTAGTCCGTAATATAGTTGTGTGACCCGGTTAGTATTTTAGTCCTTAAAATACATGTGTGAGTGGTAGATTGGTTCTAGCTAAGATTAGAACTCGACATTTAGTTTAGTGTCAGAAATTGGTGTATGCGAGGTTGTACGATTTTCTCCGCCTGAAGAGAGCTTGTTGACATAGTGAAGTGAACTCTCGAGTTGGATACTCGGAGAGTCGAGTAGGGCGAAGAAAAGTTTCGTAGCCGAACCACTAAAAATCTACATGTTGTGGTTTGATTGTTCTATCTCTTTACTTTTGTAATACTCCGTATCATTTATATTTGTAGTTAATATTTATTGCCTTACATAGTGTTCATATTATTGTTGCATGATCTCACATAAACAAGAATCTAAAGTTTTTGAAACGGAGTTTTTAAATCGTAAATTAACGATAAAACTATTCAACTTCACTTTTTAGTTTTCCACACGTACTATCAAAAGAAGATATGTTACAAATTATTAAAATCATCTTGCTCTTAAAGTCGATTTAATGAAACACGTTTGGCGTCGAACAAATGAAAGCTAATTTTATTGTAATGTTTTTCACGTAGCATTTTTATTTTAATTAATATGTAATGTCTTTAATTATTAATGAAATTTTAGTTTTATAGTTAAAAAAAGAAGAATGAAAAATAAAATATAATGATTTAAATGGTGTGTACTTTGTATACTTGTTGACGATCCGGTACAGTTTTTGTACTTGTGTACTTGTTGGTTTAAGATGCTTTCTTTACCTCTTTTAGCATAAAAAAAAAAGTCCAAGTCAATATGGATAATATAGGCTTTGGTTTGGTGGGCTTTGGGCTGAGCTTTAGTTTACAAAAAAAGCTATATATATCCGTCGCTCGCTGTCTCTGTTTTTCAACGCCCTAAAACCCCTTCGTTAAAAAAAAAAAACCCTAACCCTAGATCCGAAACTCAAGATGACTGATGATGTTGTTGAGGATATACTTAC
>BQNB010044213.1:0-30000 GCA_026074375.1 Tanacetum coccineum | reverse complement strand
TTTTATTTCTCTCCTTCCAAATATAGTATACACAAGTAGCTATACTAATCCTCCTTTGAATACTCAAAATAGAACTATATGATCCCATACATCAGGAAGGCTAGTATCATTTAATTTATTCTTTACACCATCCCATATTAGAGCAGAGAAATCACACTTAAAGAATAAATGATTGTGAGAATCATTACTCTTGTTGCATAATGGACACACCAGTTTCTCTTACTCCATTTCAAAATTCTATCCTGAGTTTGCAGCCTACCCTTAATTGCCAGCCACAAAATAAAAGCATGTTATACATGCTGTCACTACAAAAAATATGTCAAATCTACACATCTTTTTTCCACTTTTAAAAAGTGTGTAAAATTTATGGGTTTAATGACGCTCAATAATGTGTAAAATTTGGTTACATTATTAAGTGTAATTTTATTTTTTTTGAAAAACTTATAATTGTAGCAAAAAAAAAAGTTCATACTTTAAAGTGCGGAGAAATTTAAGTTTGTCTACACTTATAACACCCAATTTCTTCACATTAGAGTAAGTGCGGAGAAATTTAAGTTTGTCTACACTTATAACACCCAATTTCTTCACATTAGAGTAAGTGCGGAGAAATTGGGCATTACAAATTGAAGTGCACACTTGTGATTATTTCTCCACACTTTAAAGTGTGATCTTTTTTTTGCTAGAGTTTAATATGTGGGAAATCTTCTATTTAAAAAAAAAAATCACATTACTGTCAATAAACCCATAAAATTTTACATACTTTTCAAAAGTGTGTAGATTTGACTTCTTTTGTGATGAGTTTTCTTTCCGAACAACTTACATGTTCAAATTTGCTATAGCTCTATGTAAGTTTATTATTATTTGTTCGTGTGGTGATGGACATAATTAGCCAAACCAAAAAAACCAAGCCGGACAGCTGAATAGTTATTGTATTAATCGAGCATTGTTGTTAGAAAGTATAGAAAGTGGATACCCCCTACAGGATTCCTAGATCTGCTACTTAGGAAAATGTATATCATAGTAAGGTTGGATCATGTAGTTATCACCCACATAGGTCAAGGGTTCGATCCTCACTCTTTGCAAGGCCAGAGGTCCTTTTGTACTTTTGGTTGAACCTGAAGCAACTTCTCTACCTTAGGTAGGGGTATGGCTGTCTACGTCTCAACCTCTCCCATACACCGTGGAAGACGGTATTGGGACCATAACGTGTGAAAGACGGTATTTGGTGTTACCTTTTTTTTAGATGAAGCAAATGTGTATGCATCGTAATATAGACGATAGATCAATATGCGTATCATATCAATGACTTAATGTGTATGCATCGTATGTAAATTGAATATTGATCATCTTAGTTGACCCTCTTTTATATACTTTGCAAAGGTTGCTGAACGAGAGTGCAAGGAGATGCACAAATTTGAAAGATTGAGAAAGAGTAAGGGCTCTGAAGAGGTAAAATAATTTACTTATAGAGTAAGTTGCATAAATCGTCCTTAAAGTTTAGCTAAGGTTTCGTCCTAAATAGTTTGAAAGTGCAGAGATCGTCCTCCCTGTGAGAAAACCTTTGGTTTAAGTATCGTCCCCTTTTGGGTAAACTTTGGTACAAATATCCCCCCCCCCCCGGGCCCCCACCGGCCGCAGGGACGATATTTGCACCAAAGGTTTCCCACTGGGACGATCCTTACACTTTCGTAAAGTTTGGACAAAACATACAATTTGACCAAATGTCAGGGACGATTTATGCAATTTACTCTTACTTATATTGTGTTTTATTCTAGAACTCTTCTTATCACATCTTGAGGAACTTTATAATATGATTGTAGATATTGAGGGAGATTATGGAACTTTATAAGCTTGAAGGTGGAGACAATGAGAAATCTTATTTGCGCGAAGATGGTGAGACTAATATGAATAAAAAAAAGAGTAGGGTCGTGAACATCTCTAAGGTACAACTTATACAAGTTTTTTTTTTTTTTTTTTTGTATACCTGGGTGTCCAAGAGGGTGTCCAAGAGCCGAATAATCCGAGGGCGACTACCCTTTTGGATAGTCCGGAGTTGGCGCGGGTGAACCTCCGTGGCCAATGAGGGATTAATTTTCTCCCCATGGTTCGAACCCAAAACCTCTAGGCACTTTCGTCCTAAAAGGCTAAGCCTTACCGCTGGGTCACCCCATTGGCTAAGCTTATACAACTTATACCTGGTTTAGAACCACTCTTGAAAAAGAAAAAAACTTGTTACTCTTTTCTAACTTTTGGAAAATTCATGTGCAGGGAAAGGGAGATATTGTGGAAATCCTTGCTAAAGAAGAAGGGTGTGACTCAAATAAGAGAAAGCGGGAAGAATAAGAGAGTTATAAGTAAAATAATTAATAATCGATTAAGAAGACTGTCTTGTTTTTTATATTTCGTACAATTTGTGATTGCTGTACTCGATCAGCTCATTTGTGTTTCTTCAAATTCATATGCATCTATTTTCTCCAAGCCTCTTTTATTGTAAAGTAAGCCAAGATGAATTCAACCTAGATTGCGTTATAGTCCGTAAAAGGTATGCTTTGTCCTTTTTTCTCCAAGTCTCTTTTATTGCACGGTGTAGTTTGAGTCGGTTTTTGGCTAAAACCAAAATTGAACCGAAATATTCGGTTTTTATAAAACCCAAAACTGAAACCGGTTATTGACGGTTCCATTTATTTGGTTTATAATGGGTTTTGGTTTAGTTTTTTTTTTTTGGTTTTTGACTGTTTATATTTTAGCATGGCTGATTTATATTAACAAACTTGTTTTACGTTTGAAAATTGGTTACTCTTATTTTTTATTTTATTTTTGTCAATTTGAGTTTAATAATGTTCATCTCAAATTTTTACAATTACATACATGGCCTGTTATGAGTTTTGTAATGCCCTGTGCGAGACGAGAAAGAAATACCTCTACTCAAAAGGTTTAAATCGACCGGAAACCTGACGTCGTGCACTTTTCTGAGTATCGACTGCGTGACCTTTCCCCAAGGACAACATCTTTATATCTATCTATTTTAACTAAAAAACAGAGTTTTTATAAAGGTCACAATTAATATTTTCTAAAACTAACATTTAACATGGTAAGGACACGTGTCAAAGAAATAACTAAAGTCTTCCTTCCTTTGTAAAAAATCAAAAACGCCTCAACATTGACATAAAAAATCAGGGAACAATTTCTTCCTTTGAAAAAAAAAAGTCAAAAACACAGTTTTTTACGTTAACCTACAATAATCTGTTTCCTAATATATCTTTCTATAAGGTTCAGAAAGCGTTTTGATTCTCGATTTGATTGAGAAAAACCATATTTACCTATGATAATATGAATGAAGAGAGTTATATTGGATACCAAAAAAAGTTGGATACCAAAGACTTATCCTCATCATTCATTTAAAAAAATCAATGGTTGAGATTAAAATGATTTTATTATTTCACCAATTTTTTAAAACTTAACTATCTTTTAAACCGTAAATCATTAAGCGAAAAAAATATATCAACATGACGAGTATTGAATTATCTTTCCATAAATATCCACTTTGATATACTTTCGACAAATTTTTTTCTAGTCTTCACGTTTTTTTTCTTCGTTTTTTCACTTTTTTTTCGTTGTTGAAACTTGCATGAAAATATCATATATGATTAAACACTAATTTGAGTATTCATAGAAAATCATATATATGATATAACACTAACATCGAATTTCATGTGATTGCTTAAACTTAAATATCATATGTGATTTAACACTAATATCATATATGATTTTATAATATGTGATTTATCAGTAATATATGATTTTAAGTATCATATATGATTTAACACTAATATCATATATGATTTCTCATTCAAGCTTCAACAACGAAAAAAAGACGAAAAAATGAAGAAAAAAAACGTAAAAAGGTGAAAAAAATGAAAATAAAGTAGATATCGATAGAAAGATAATTTAATGCTCGTCGTGATGGTATATTTTTTTCGCTTAATGGTTAACGGTTTGAGAGATATTAATATTTGAAAAGAATGCTGAAAAATTGTTTTTGGGTTTAATCTTATCCATTGGATCAAGATGGAGATGAAGGACATGACGAGTATTGAATTATCTTTCCTAATGAATTTCCATAGCTTCCACATGTTCACCATGTGTGACTTTATAATCTTTGTCAGTTAATGGTTCAACTTTACAATCTTTTTAATCTAAATTTTTTAAATATATGTTATGTGTATTAGTAGTTTATATATATATTTTTAATTAGTTAAAAAGGATTTACATAATGGTGGAAGGCAAGCGGGCAACAAGCTGCGCCGCTAGCCCTTTTTGAATTGCAAAACCAATACGTTTAAAAACCACATCTGTAGATCTAGGTGTCATAACATTGCTGAGAGGAGAAACCCCGGTCAAATCCACGCATGCATGTTTCCCTCCAACCCATCCAAAAACCAAAACGTCAGCGACTCTGAGTGTGGATCTTTCATCCAACGGGTCAGTTAAAAAGTTCACAGGTGATTTATTTTTGTCGGAGATCCCGGCACACCTACATATATAAAAAAGGACGTGCCTAACCATATCGCATCGATATTTGAATCCCGGTAGCTCTTTACAATGAACCGCATGTTCCCCAAAGGAATCCAAACATGCCTTGCGACAAACAGGGCATATCGCATCAACCGGAAATAATGGAATCATGAGACGATACTTAAAGATAGTGCGATATTCCACTGGTGACATATGTTGACCAAGCCCGTCTATGGGTATAGCTAGTAGAAAATCCTGAGCATGTGGTGCGCGTAGACACTCAAAAACTGCTTTTGTGTCTGATAGTCATGTCAAAGTGGACTTCAATATCCTTGACCATTTCACTAAAAAGGACATTCGACAGTGTTTGTTGGGCTTTAGAGGAGGCGGTGTCCTTATTAGTGAAACCTCTAAAATCAAAGCTTGGAATTGTATCACGAAGACAAGCCAAAGCAGAAACATAATCATCATCCATACCACATATGCCACTGTCACGTAAGATATGGTCCTGTAGCACCCAAGATTGGGCCCTCGAGGCTACCAAAGCATAGGAGGAAACCACTTTTTTCGAGTACAAACCCAAACCACCAAAACGAATTAGTAAAGAAGCAAGTCTCCACTGTAAGTCTCCAAAGAATGGTCCACCACAAACCACTATATTCTCGATTGACCCACACAAACCTTTGTCAAACAACAAGGCCGCCTCCTTCATGTGTACATGCTGACAAGTCCTTAAAGCGAAAAAGAGTTTGGAAATATTCATACATGAAACACCGGTAATTTAAAAGAGCATTTAAGGAAACACAGGTAATTTTGTCAAGTAATTATGCAAAATTTCAAAACAAAACAAAGTCCACCTGAAAATTATAGAAATCATTTAGTTGTTTCATAATTTGTTCCTTATTTAATTAGTCAGATCCTATTATTAAACCATCTTTAATCTTAAACATATCACGACACACTTTATTCACAGTGGGCCAGTGATATGTTTATGATTATTAAACCATCTTTAATCTCCTCTCGTGGGGTTGAGTAGTCGGGGTTTTACAGTGGGTCAGGCTACCTTGAAAGCCGCCTCATGCAAAGTGACGAAACACGAGAAAACATGCATTGTTCGCATTTGATACCTTCTGTTTTCTTGCACCTGAGGCGGTGGAGCTTCTCAATAGAGTTCAGCGGGTCATGAACAATAATGTTATGATGCCTAGATCTACAAATGTGGTTTTTTTTATAGGATTAGCTTTGCCATCCAAAAAGGGCTAGCGGCGCAGCTTGTTGCCCGTTTGCCTTCCACAACTATGTAAATAATATTAAGTTAAGAGATGGGTGTTGAATTGTGAAAAAAAAACTTTATTCACTTGCTAATTGGTTCACATTATTTTACTTGCTAACAAGGATTTTAACCCGCGCTTCGCTTCGGAGCGCGGGCCTATTCGTTTTCTTTTCTGGTCGAATAGAACACACGACGTTGAGCCGAGAGCAGCTGCATTCGTGTTTCACTCCACATAACCGAAACAGAATATGGAAAATGACTCAGTAACTAAGCTAAAATGACTCAGTAACTAAGCTGTACTAATAAATTAAGTGAGCTACAAAAGCATACATGAACACATTCTATTAGTTCGTATAAACTTGCACTAAACAGCCTAAAACTTCACCGTCTTCACTTGGTTAAAACTTAAACAACGGTTCCTCTTGCCCAAGGCGCGGGGTTAATACATCTTCTACATTAAGTAAGTGAGGAGCTTTTTCTTTCTGGATCCTCCTTTGTCATACAATTCATTCCATTGGAGTAACTCTTTCATATTTGCAGACTTTGATGACACGCTTGTGCATACCTGAAAGTTTCAATTTTGCGCATTAGTTTCTGTGTTGCTAGAAGTTTTTAAAATTTGTGCAGGTAAAAAAAACTGTGTAGAAGCAAACAAATACTCCAAAAGAATAAAAAAACTAAATCAAACAAATGAGGAACAAAGCATGAAGCTTACTTTGCAGACTCCCCGAATGCTTGGTACGACTCTGCAAAGTGCCCGACTCATTATCAGGTCAAGTGCCCGAATGATTGGATAATATACTCATTAGATGTTGGAACATCTGGTTCATTTGAAGCATGTTTGTAATAATGATGCAAAGAAAAAAAGGTGGCTAAAGCTAAGCCGGTGTGTACTGATTTCTTTTGGGCTTGAACTAACGTGAGAAAGTGAATCTGTACCAATTCTACAACAAATAAAAAAAATGTGATCACAGTTTATAATTCATTATAGACTTTATATACAATTACACATTTGAATAATATTTATCTTTTTAATAATGCAGACTTATCCTCATATAACAGCAAATCAATTGCATGTTCATTATAAATACTCTTGTAGTAAAATGGAGAGTACCTTAAATGTATCGTGAATCATGTGTCAATATCGAACTTGCTTTTCAAATTGCTCAAAGGCTAGCTAACTTTAATCATGAAGATGACAAAGCTGCTGCTTATCTAGTACTATTATCAAATGTGTATGCAAGTGCTAAGAGCTGGAAAGATGTTGCAAATGTGAGGGAAAAGATGGTTCAGTTGGCATTGGAAAAGCTTCCTGGAAGAAGTTGGGCGCAAATAAATGGGTCTGTTCATGAACTCTGAAGTCTTGATCGTGTTATTCCAATGTTTTTGATTCAATATATTAAAGCAATGCAGTAACAACATGTATTGGATAAAGACTTTATTAGTCAGTCAATAGAAAGTATATATGTCATGACAAAACTTATTTTAAAAAGTTATCATAGCGTAAATGTGTATAAAGAGCATTTTTATTTCTATACAGTAGCGACGTACCTGACCAGAGCCGGAAGTTTGTGATAAACACACATCTCTAAGCTTTTTTTTGAACGGCAATTTGTGGCTACATGGCCCCTAGCCATGAAGGCATAGCGAGCCCACACAACCAGGTTGGGTCCAGCCCAGAAGGCAATGGCACCCTTCCCTTTACGCACGCGGGAGGAAACCCCTATCGACCTCGACAAGACTCGAACATGAGACCTTGCCTAGGAGGGTAAAACCTCCATACCATTGGACCAAATGCCCGTTGGTTTCACACATCTCTAAGCTAACATACAAAGCTTCTGCATATTTTAATTCAGCAACAGAGATTTGTTGTTGTGCATGTATTGTTGCCCTTTCAATCTCGTCCTCAAATGCTTTCTGCTGTGATTTGTTTTCTGCATAGAGTTTGTCAATTTGTGTCTCAAACCTTTTATTCAAACTTTTGTAATCAAAAAATCGAAGTGCTTCGTTACTGTTAGTAATTTGCCTGTTAGTTACACGACTATATGTCTACTAAGCTAATAGCGATAGTTACACGACAATATGTCTACTAAGCCAATAGCGAGATATACGTTAATACACTTCCATTAATAGTTTAAAATTCAAGTATTATGCACCAATAGGAAAAAGTAAACTATAACATACCAACGAAGAGGGGTCCTTCCATCATTGTCGAGTACATCAAAATCAGCATGATACTTGGATACTATGTAATTCAAAAATGATGTTTTCCCATACTAAGCAGCAACATGAACTACCTGCAAGGAAGCTCATAATCAGAATGATTCATCATTTAATTGCCAAGTAAAACCTAAACTTTTAGATGCTTGTTTTGTTTATTAACTTACAGACTTAGCATTTTGATTAGCTTAAACTTCCATTAAAGCATGAAAGCATTAATAAAAGGTGTTACTTACCATATAGTCATGTACAACTGTTCTTATTCTTAAGTTTGAGGCTTTGAGTAACAAAATCAGTTTTCCTTTCAATCTCAATGGTTCAGGTTGACCTTCATGTTCTTTGTGCACACTTGTGATTATTCTGGAGTATGTATTTTCTAAGTCATGAACGAATTACACGAACCCGTCGTCTACGTAATATTCCGTTAGGGCAACTCACAAGTAAGGTAGTATGAGGACTATTACAAGGCCCCTAAGAGTATATTAAATTCATTTGAAATATCTTAAGAGGGATCAACCATATTAGGGGTAAGGTATTATGAAGACTGTTACCGATGGTAACCATTCTACAACATCATCGCCGTTTCCTTAGGACGACTATTCCAATTTAATAACTTATGGGCTAAATTTCAAAGCCTAACGTGCACATCCATCACAAGAAGCAATATTAAAAGGATCTAGAATCTAAGTTTCATACAATCATAAGTAAATACAAGGGAGGGTGTAGCCTAACATGTTATAAAGAAAGCAAGAACATAAATCAATCAAACAACACATAGACATATTGAATGATAGAAGATAAATAATCTTACTTGATTAAAACATAGATTAAGGTCGGTTACAATAGGGTTTTTAAGCCCTAATGACGGCCTAAAAGCTACTCGAAGGAGTAGGGTTCGTTTCCTAAAAGTTATACAAAGTTACACACTTAAAACCCTAAAAAGGTTTGATATATATTATAAAATCGTCGCGAAGGCGTCAGGTTATGGTCGTGATGCCCTAACGCCGTCGCTAGGTCGAATCTTCTAGATCTTCATTGAGGCAACTACGTTTTGATGCCGTCGTGAAAATCGTAACGCTTTAACACCCCCAAATTAGGTCGCTGCGGAAATATATCCGGGAGCGTTACTTTATGAGTACCTTTCCACAAGATGTGAGAGAACGACCTCTAAATATGTCATTTAAAAAGTAATCTTGTATTGTTTAGACTCCAATGCACATCAAATAAGCCAAGCATTTAATTCACTTGAGAAAAACATGCTTAAAAGTGTCAACATAAAGTTGGTGAGTTCGTAGATTTTTGTAAGTATAAATGTAGGTCACAAAAACTATATATACAAATTGACTGTGTTACAAGACCCGCCCATACAAGACTTGCAACACAATAAAAAACAAATATAAACGGTTTTTAAAGATGCTTGTAAAGACGAACCACACAAAATGCCGTTTGTTAAAATGTTTGAACAAAGATTTATATAAAGTTTCCGCAATTTGATTAAAAGAGTAATGATAAATTAGTATAATGAACACAATATCACAAAATGCTTCAATTATGTATTGTAATGAGCACAATATCACAAAATATTTCAAGTATGTATTGTAATGAGCACAATATCACGAAATGTTTCAAGTATGTATTGTAATGAGCACATTATCACAAAATGTTTCAAGTATGTATTGTAATGAGCATAATATCACAAAATGTTTCAAGTATGTATTGTAAGGAGTGATTACGATAACTCTAAGTTCATGAAACTGAGGCGTAGACTTAAAAGTATGCCACTTTATTCAAGGAACAGTAAGAGTTCCAGTGTATGAAGTTCGATGCTCTGACATGGTATAAGTTTTTAGTTTGATCTCGAACTAGTAAAGCTAACACCGGTATTGGGAATGTTCAATGCCCTAAATACAAGGTCTATTTTTTATAACAATCGCGTTTACCCTCCGAGTAATTAACAGTTCATGCAACTTACGCTAATCCGTAATCATTTAAATTAAAGTAAAGTTGTCGCATCCGTAAGTAAAGCGAGTATGTAAACGAGTTTGTACTCAATCATGTAAATGTGTTTGTAAATGGTTCAAAAAACTACAGAGATTTGGAAATTATTCATGTAAATGAGTTTGTAATGAGTATGTAAACAGTTTCGTAAATGTGTATGTAAACGAGTATGTAACCAAGTTACGAAATCAAGTATGCAATCAAGTATGTAAAAGGGTATGTAAAAGAGATTGTAATGAATATGTAACGAGCATGTATTCTCCCTCGAGATTTGTAAAGTAAATGTAAAACAAGTGAAAGAGGGCTATAAACTCACCTCTAGAGAAAGTAGTGATTATCGCAAAATCAACAAATTAATCGTCACAATGATCCGGGATGCAACCTAATTAATTATAGGTCGTATAAGTATAATGTATTTAATATAAATACAACATCATAAGTTATAAAGTTACATCACCACCTATTAGTTTTTTATAATTAAAAAGAAGTATTGAAACAATGTTTAAGTCACGCTGTGTTAATTAAAATGTCCGAGTAATGTATCCTAAAAATACTACACTGAACGACCAATGGATTTATTTGTTAATAATACATGATTTAATGTTTTCATTGTTCATATAATGATATTATATAAATGATTTAATTGTTTTATAAAATAATATGTATAAAGTTAGAAACGTATATTAATATTATATAAATGGCACTTCAATATTTCTGAACGTTTTTATAGTCCAAACGGACTCGAAAACACTCGTAAACCATATTTTTAGTTTCTATCAGATTGTTGCATTTTTATAAAAATTACAGAAATTTTTTGTATGTGTGGGGTTCATTATAAAAATTGTTTAGTTTTATAATTTTTATTTATCCGAAATCTTTAAAAACTCATAACTTACTCATTTTAACTCCGTTTTGGTTTTTCTTTATATGTATGAAATCGTTACAAGATAAACTATTTAAATAAAACACTCACTTTTTTTTATAAAAATTTGTGTCAAACATAGTAACCTAAAACAGTTTATAAAAATAGTTTTATAACTTTAAATCTCGTAAAACTCATAACTCCTTCGTTTTAATTCCGTTTTTAGTGTTTTTTATGTCCACTAAATCGTATTGAGATGTTCTATCCTGATAAAAAAAATATATTTTTCTTAGATCTGAAACAATAACTATTTTTATAAAATAAGTTTTATAAAAACACTTTTATATATTTATTTGTCAGAATCTTACAAATATCGTAACTTCTTCGTTATAGCTCGGTTTTTCAAGTTCTTTATATGCTTGCAATCCTCATAAAGAGTAATATTTAAATAAGTAGGTTGTATAACTTTATAAAATTTGAATCTTCACAGAATCATCAAAACAGTTCGTGAGTATATATATATATATATACACACACTTTATAAATATAGTTTTATAAATTATTCCTTGTTTTAAATTTATACAAGTCCTCTAATTTACTTTATACCATATGTCTTACATATTTTGGGTCCTCAAAATTATGTCCATCATGCTTGTCCAAGTATAGTCCTCATAATTTATTTGTACATAAACTTTAACAATAAACTTTCAACAATTTAATTTATAAACTAAATCCATAAATTAACCAACACTTATAATAAGTATATTCTTGTGTTCTAGTATATTTTTAACATCATTTTATCATAGATAATAAATAAATTCGAACCATACATAAGTCCATTTTATCTTGTAAACTCATAAAACAAACCCTAGGTGGTGATTAACATAATAACAAGTATATAAAATATGCAAATGAATAATTAGAAAGATTAGGTTTTAAGTAGACCTTATAGGAGTGTAGGGAGATGATGAACACACAATCAAACTGTTAGCCTTAAAATATGTCGGCTAATACGAAATTACATTAGTTTACATTAGCCGGACACGCTGGGACTCAAGAATATTTAATTAGTGAAGTAGATCGTGTCCTGGGCTATATATATCCCCTTCATACTTCCATGAAGGGGAGAGGATTCATATTGTATCTCATAAGTGTGTGTTGTTTCTCTCTCTAGAAAACATACACATCTTCTCTTTCTCTCTCTACAATCTAATAAACATGGCTACTTATTTCTTTTATCCTCCCCGACCTCCAGATTGTTAGTTTTAGGCTTGAATCTTTATGTGTAACAATAAGCATTCTTCATCTTTTTCTAATCGAGCACGATACATCTTCAAGATCTTTATGAGGAGGGGTAGGTACTTATTATTGGTATTTTTTGATTCGAATCAAATGAAACAAAGATTGAATGTGACAAATTTGTTATCATCCAATCTTTATTTTCGTATAAAAAAGAGAAGGCAGGCATTGTGCACTCACAGGTCTATGATGATTATTTCTTTCGTGTTCTTGATCATTTGATGGTCTTGATTTTATTGTGACACACGAAAAGAAAGTAACCTGAGATCTTGAAGTTTATTCTCATTTAGGTTCGAGTCATGATGAGGTTGGAATAGGATTGAGTTGGAATTGAATGATTATTGTGACGAAGGGACGGGATTTTAGGTATAGTTTGATTGATTTGGTTTGAGGATATGTTGTTGGCTGAGTATGTTGTTGGATTGAGTTTGGTTAATGATGTTGTAGTCAATGTTAATGATATAGGAGTCGAGTCTGTTTACTTTCTTCTTGTCCTTTTCTTTTTCTGTGACTCGGTAGACCAAACTCAGTTGAGTTGACTGGTCAACTCGGTAATAACCGGGTTGACACGGTTTGGGTCTTGTGGGGGTGGGGGCAAACAGCTAACTCGCTACTTTGAAAAAAATTAGGCATTATAACGTTTAGGAAGTTGAAGAAAAATAAGTCTTCAGTTGTACCTGTAAACTCGCTACTTGTAACTCGCTAGCCTAACTCGCTAAGCAGTTTTGCTAACTCGCTACTCCTAACTTGCTAGCCCAACTCGCTAAGTTGTAACTCCCTACCAGTAACTTTCGTACTTTTGTACCTTTTCCTGAAATTCCGGATCTGTGTTTTTTTTTGTTGAAACCGCCACCAAGAAACCCAGAATAATAATAAGCTCGAAACTGGTCTTATAATAACAAATATAGCAAGTTTGAACTCAATAATGAAACAGAAATCAAAAACAACATATTAAGACCATTTTCATGACTTTTACAAGAAAAAAACACAAAAAAATCAGATCTAAACAGTAACGAGACATGAACAGTAAATGAATAGTAATCAAGACAACAAACACATGATACAATACACCCCTGCAGCTCTGATGCCAATTGTTAAGCAATAAGAAACACTAACAAAACTCGATCCGGAGGTCAGGGAGGATAGAAATGAAAGTAAGCCACATTATTAGAGAGAGAAAGGAAAGAGTGTGTGTGTTTTCTAGAGAGAGAAACAACACACACTTATGAGACAAATGTTTATCCTCACCCTTCCATGGAAGTATGAAGGGGATATATATAGCCTGGGACACGATCTACTTACTACACTTGACATTTCTAGTCCCTGCGTGTCTGGCTAATGTAAACTAATGTAATTCCGTATTAGCCGACATATTTTAAGGCTAACACAAACCCTAGATTTCAAACCTAAATTCAAAACCCTAACTATGAAAACCCTACTTTTCTTCTTGATATAAACCCTTGTTTAATTTACCAACCAAGCTTCCAAATCACTTTTAAATACCTTAGATATTATACCTAAGAACATTTGTACACTTGTATCTTTGTAAAATCAAAAACTATAGAAACCCTAAGTGTATAATTTTGAGCCATGAGCTACAGGAGAGGACAAGAGAGTGTGTTGTAATTTTTCTAGTTGATAAAATGAAGTGAATGAAGGCTTGCACTAAGGACCTATTTATACTTAAGTTATTTAGCAAAACCATTAACAAAACCATGGTTTAGGGTACTTAAGGACACATTGTGTAAGAACTCTCCTCCTCCCTAGGAGGAGGGATGGTAAAAAGAGGGGAAGGGTACATATGATGTGCCAATTTATGGAAACTTGGTTCAAGGTGGTACTCGTTATAAGTTTAACTAAGGTGATGAGACTTTAGTAGGGATTACATATTTATTATGTGTGCTTGTATGCTTGGATCCGGCCTCAAGGTTTATAGAAGTGAAAAATGAATAAATTTTAGGTATTAGGTATAAAAGTGGGTATTTGTTTGAGTATAGGTACGTATTGGAGCTTCCTTGTATGCTTAAATGCATTTTTATTGCGAAACGTAAACGTTTTACGTAACCGATAAAAATAAATTATGAAAAGTTATAAATTATTCTCGTAATAATTATATAACACTTGCTTGACATAAACTTTTATTTGTTTGATGTCCGTTTACGTTGATTGTTGATTTTTAGTTTACGCGATTTAACTAAATGGTTAAAATTTAAAAGCAAACGCGTAAAAGTTAAAAATAAATAGTTGATTGCATAGTCGTAAAATGACGTAAAAATAAGGATTGTTACAAACGCCGTCACTATGAAGGTCCTGACGGCGTCGCTTGAAGCTGGTGACGCCGTCTTCACGCACTGCATGCACATATCTTCAAGAGAGTTGGTGTAGGTCTGTAATCTTGTATGTTTCTTCTGAAAAGCCCAAGTCACGTGTATTTCCTCCAAATTCCATCCAAGTGCTAATCTGGGCATATTTGCATGATTTAGGGGGTTAAATGGCCCCGAAAAAGTGTATAAAATGACACCTCATCAAATACCCCTACACTTGGGACTTGCTTGTCCTCAAGCAAATGGGCTTTTCTACCTAGACAATAGCAATATCGGGGGCATTTAACCTACTCTTTAAAAGAAGTTTACAACACAACCTTCTAGACCTCGTAATTAAAAGCACGGAAAATACATAATAGCACCTCACATAAGTGTTTGTATTCTCTCTTCCTCTCGGGTGTATAGTAAATTATACTACAATCGTCCTAAAATAAGTGTCCAGTTTGACTTTTTAGAGTTAAACTGGTTCAACTTTGACCTTACATATCTTTGTGTGTGTTATATAATACTTGATGCAAACAATATGAATGAATTGGACTTTAAGTGTATTTTTCCTTAGTATAATTTTCATTAAGTATTATATAACAAAAAAAAATTAAGGTCAAAACTAAACCAGTTTGACTCTGAAAAGTCAAACTGGACACTTATTTTGGGACGGGGGGAGTAACAATATGGGGAAACGGGAAAACAACACTCATTACCTGTCATAGCATATAAATTACATAGGCTTGGTAAAGGATCAAACCTCTACCGCTAGGCGCAAGTACTAGAAATTACTATCAAAGAGGGCTTTTAAAAGGTTATGATGTGTAAGGTGTAGGTTAACAGCAGCAGCAACGGACGATGGATACACGTGCGGTGATAAGTTAATTAACTACAAGAATACATGTTGAGGTGTTGCTAAGCCAAGACTCGATTACTCTACGGACAAGATAACGAACTAAGATACAAACCTCTACATCAATCTTTTTCTTTTCTTTTTTTTCTTTTTTTCCGATACATAATACATCACTTGAGGCCTATAACACACCCCTACACTTGAGTTTTTCAAACTCATTACAATTTACTATTCTAATGACCCGATTTGAAAGGATCAACAAACATGGAGCTTATTGAGCTCTAATGGGGGTAATAAATGACTTCTTCCTCAATTCTTCATAAGATAAAATTAGCATGATTCCCAGTCGTCCTAAAACTGTATTTACAAGGATAGATGACTCGACTTAGCAACTATGTACTCCTGGAATAATTAACTGGGTTTACAAATGTACTAAAAGTGAGTACATACAAGGTAGGCTAAGGCAATTTGGGGTAACAATTGGTTCAGGGTTTAACAATGCTCTTCATTAATGTTTTGAAATCCACCAGAAAATTACGAGAACCGTGAAAAAGGATAGGCTCGAAGGGGTGTACTAGGGGCATCTTGCACTAAAGGTGAGTGCATAGCAAGGGTGTAGGATAGTTATATGGTCGAGGTAACCATCATAAAAAATACAGTTTTATCATTTAACAAATTCTAATTCTCACTATGCGGTATCGGGATGCATCACAAAAACATGTTCTAGAATTTAATACACTATCGGTACACTCATATGATTTTTTAAACCGATCTCAATGTTCTAGAAAAGATGACAAGGTCATACATACACATCCATAACGACGGAATAGACACAAATGCCTGTAAATCAAAGATAAAGACAACTACACCAATCATAAAATCGGCGGGATAATGATATATACAATGAAATTTTAGGGTTTGACTCTATGAAAGCAGTAAAGATAGGATGAGAGTAATGATGTAGTCATAGGTTTATGTAGGTTTATAAAAGAATTACGAATTTTAAATGTTGTACAAGTTATTTTTCGAAAACACTTGAAAATTTCTGAAATTTCCTGTAGCTAGGTTTACGACGCCGTCGCTAGCCACTGAGAAATTTTCTTCTTCGTTTTCTTAGAAAAAATTCCTGCACTTGATTATATAAGTTATTTTCTGTATGAATTACCGCATGAAACCTGAGATTAGTCAGAACAATCATATGACTCGAAACTGATGCGAATTGATCTAAACAATTTATCTAATATGTTTAAATTGGTTCTTAAAAACCGGATATTTCCCCTACACTTATTTTGTTGCAAAATACCTTTGATTGAAATTAAAACGAAGTTAAAGACAAGACAAAGCATGATTACAAAATTCAAACATCAAAGAAAAAACATAGAAGAAATAAAACACAAGACACTCCTAATTGCTGGAAAGTAAACATTGGGTTGCCTCCCAAGAAGTGTTTTTATTTATTTATGAGTCTTGTAGCTAGACTCGAAGTCACACGTGTGGTAGATTTTGACATAACGATAGTGAAGGGAACAATAGCAACAACTATGACATATCTCTTAGCTAAAGTATAAGTGTGGTAGATTTTGACATAACTAGTGTGCGGTTGTCGTAAGACTTCTACATGAAGTTTTACAACTCCCTAGGCAGTGTACCTAATCGTTGTAGTAGTAGTATAGGTAAGACTCAGGGGTTGTTATCCTTCTCTAGGGGAATAGGTTGAGAAGGCTCGAACAAGGCTCAGCCAAGATCTACGGGATTGAATGGGGAGATTATTTTTGTATTTTTATATTTTATGAAAAGCAGGTAAAATCATAGGTTTGATAGGTTGGTTTGTTTTAGCTAATTAAACTAAATATATTCTAAACTATTGGTGATAACTTTATAATAAAAAAATGTATTTACTTAATCATGTATTACTCCTTAGATTGCTTCTCCTAATCCTGTTGCTTTGTCACACTTGTGATGATCTGTGTAAGTATTTCCTAAGTCATGAACGAATTACACGATCCCACCATCTATGTAATATTCTGTTAGGGTAACACACAAGTAAGGTAGTATGAAGACTATTACAAGGCCCCTAAGAGTATATTAAATGCATTTGAAATATCTTAAGAGGGATCAACCATATTAGGGGTAAGGTAGTATGAAGACTGTTATCGAGGGTATCCTTTCTACACATCTGGCGTTTCCCTAGACGTCTATTCTAGTTTAATATGGCTAGTTTTCTAAAGCCTAACGCGCACATCTATCACAAGAAGCAACATTAAAAGGATCTAGAATCTAAGTTTCATACAATCATAAGTAAATACAAGGGAGGGTTTAGCCTAACATGTTATAAAGATAGCAAGAACATAAATCAATCAAACAACATACATACATATTGAATGATAGAAGATAAACAATCATACTTGTTTAAAACATGGATTAAGGTCGGTTACAATAGGGTTTTTAAGCCCTAATGACGGCTTAAAAGATGCTAGAATGAGTAGGGTTCGTCTCCCAAAAGTTATACAAAGTTACACACTTAAAACCCTAAAAACGGTTTGGTATATATAATAAAATCGTCACGACGGCGTCAGGTCATAATCAACTATAGCTTATTAACTTAAGCTAACATATCCTAAAAATGACCTTATTATAACTAACTTAAGCTAATAAGCCATAAAACCAAAAGACTAAACTACGAGCTAATTTAATTTACCGGGGTAACCCCTTTACCCAAAAATTAAACAATGAGCTAATTAGCTTTTCTAAAAGCACATAGTCAATATGCATCAAATTATATCAATACATTGTTTATGTTAAATACTTGTTAAATTGCCTCATCCAAAGCTTATTGTTATAAGCTGTTAGTAAGATAGTATAAGCTAGAATAAGCTGCTAGAATAAGCTGTTGAATAAGTTGGTGGCACGTGAGGTGCACGTGTAAAGTCCTAGGCTTGCCACGTAAGGTGCACGTGATTCTCTCCTCAACCGAATCAACAGACTTTCCCGCCAAAACTACACTTTAAATACTAGCTCTATTTTCACTTCTAGATTTAGTTAATCAGTTTGTATCTCACTTTCTCTTTGTAAATCATTCCATTTCCTTTGTAACAAACATCATTTGATAATGCAATATAGTTTTGGCGGTCTATTTCTTGTTCTTGATTGCTCAACTAATTGTAATCCTCTAACGGATCTTAATTGACCCCTATTGGTGTGTATCAGGTGGTATCAGAGCTCTTTTTTGGCACCAATATCACAAAACTCCACCGTACAACCGTCGTTTGTTTAGTTTCCGGTCATCTTCCCCGATCACTTGTGATCAAGATTGATTGAACAAAATTTTTTCTCTTCAAAATACGTTCCCAATCAGAAATACGTTCTAAATCTTGTTCTTGTTTACGTTTCCATTCACAAATACGTAGTTAGGTTCATCATTTCACAAAATACGTTTATTCTAACTGTTAGTGATCAATTGATCAAGTTAGAAGCAATCTTTTAACAATTTGGTTGTACGGCTCCAAAACAGAGAGAACTCAGTTAGTTACTTGTTCTTGGTTAGTTACAATTCTGTCATAATGGTAGTTTCAACTAGAAACAATACTGGTACTTCCAATGGTACACCACTAGTTCTTGATGATGAAACAAGGAGATTCTTGGTTGAAATACTTATTGGATTGGTACAAGGGTCTTTAGCTACTGTACAAACACAGATGGCAAACATGGCTAATGATATTACTGCTTTGAGTTTACAAAATAACCAAGTGGTGAATAGGGGTCTGTAATTGAATCATAGTAGGATGGCTAAGATAGAATTCCCCAAGTTTTTTGGTGATGATGTGAAAGGATGGATGTTTGGATGTGAACAGTTTTTCTAGTTAGAACAGACTTCTGATGTTGATAAGGTAACACTTATTTCAATTCACTTGTATGATAAAGCTTTTGAAGAAATTTAGATTTCACACACACAATGGAACTAGAAAGAGAAAGCTAAAGAGAGAGTGGATAGGAGAATACACTCAAAAATACCTAAAGAAATGAGAAAAAAGGCATTCAACCAATACCCTCTCCATGTGTGGAGATGGTTAATATACTTACATGAGATGGGCCGGGACGGGCTTTCTATGGGGTTTCTATAAGTCGGCCCGGTTAGATTACTTAGACATTACATAATATTGACTAACTATTACTAAGGCTCATGAGATCGATAATGATCGTCACTTCACTAAAAACTGAATTCCTAACAATCTCCCCTTAAGGGACGATCATTGAGATCTCATAAATGATCAACACTTTCTGTGTTCCTAACAATCTCCCCCTAAGGGGTAATCATAGAGATCTCTCCTTGTGACCTTGATCATTAATATTTGAAACTTCTTGACTTGATCTTAAGTCCTTGTTGTGTAATAGTTGATCTTTTGTCTTGTATCTTTATGTAGTGTTCTTTGATCATTATGCTTGAGCTTGTTCCTTTATGCTTGATGGTCTTGTGATCTTGAGCCTTTATGACTTGATTTTGAACTTCTTGAGATCATAAATCTTGCATCATCATTTGATTATCTTGTAATACTTTGCCTTCTTGTGTTCTTGTGACTTTGGACCAACATGCTCATTCTTGGTATTATCTTGAAAGCTCGCTTACAATCTCCTCGAATGACTTGATAACTTGATGTCTTCAAGGATAATGTTGATTATCGGAGTAGCGGAAGACTTTGTAACTTGAGCTTTCTTGAATACTTGAAACTTTACTTCTTTAAGTATGAGCATGTGGCAGTGAATTCGACACCTCATAGACTAGATGCTGCTACCATCGGGAAACCTGCAAGTTCAGGTTAGTAATAAGCACATATATGGAAAGAAGTGTCTTTGTCACTTCTTCAAATAAGGTTGTAATAACCACGGTTCCCCGTTAATCAATATAAATACTGCCTGTGATCAGATAGAATTCAAAAGAATCTCCTTGGCAGGGTTTCGCAGATGCACTATCCGTTTTCGTTACCGAAGCGTCTCAAAGCAAACAACACGGTAAGAGTGAATCGGTAAGTTACTATCTTCCTGATTGAGTCGTCAATTCGTGTTCAGCTTTCCTATGTCCAGATACCCTTGTGAGGCTGCCCATGGACATAAGATTGAAAATTGATTTAAGAAAATTAGTTGACGTGTTAATGAGTAAAGAGTTTTCTAACACGCCAAACAGTTTTATCTTTTCAAATTCATCCGTCAATTCATATACTGAACCGATATTGATATTCAGTTGTCACAAGTTTGATTCATATAGAATCGCACAAGTCACCTGCCGCAGTGCTTGTTTGATGTTGGCACTGGTAGGATTTCCATCGTCATTGTGAATGCTATAAGGTATCACTCTGATGTTCTGGCAATATCACAAGGATAATGCGTAGGACTCTTAGTATCTCACATGTGTTCACAGTGTATGAAACAACATGTGTATTTTAGAATTGTGTCCTATGAGATTTATATTGATCTCTTTTGGCTCTAGACTCAATAAGTGCATTTTGGTTTTAGTAATCGGAGGCTGGAGCAGACTGCCACCTTTTCAATACCAACTAACTCGGAGTGAGAAAGTCGATAGAAATATGTTTAATCTCATAAGAAATGAAACAGAAATCTTTTGAGAGATTTTGAGTGGCTAGGGAGGTGGTATGTGCTTAAATACACATACCTTTGACCTTTAAAATCGGACTGAAATGACCAAAACGTACCAAAAATACATTGTATTTGTATGTTTTCATTTATATTGTGCAAGAAACGGATATCCGAGAAAAGGACGAAAAATCAAGCTAAAACGGACAAAACCGAGCTCAGAATGGAAGAGCGTGAAAAGTCCAAGTCAAAAAGTCAAAGTTAAAAAGTCAACAAAAAGTCAACCCCGATAAAGTCAAAGTCAAGACCGAAGCCAAAAATGAAGAAATACTTAATGGGCCCACCCGCACCCATTTAATGGGTCGGGTCGACCCATTAAGCTATTTTATACTAAGGAAGCCCAACTATAAGTTGAGGGGCCTTTTCTGCCATGTCCCCAAACCTGTACACCAAAAGGACTATCCATGCAATCATCATATAAACCTTGAGGGACTTATTCTGCCAAGTCCCCAAATTCATTATACCACAAAGGACCATGCATGTAATGGACATATACAAACTTGAGGACCTTTTCTGCCAAGTTCTCAAAATATACCCCCCCCACAAGGACCTTTCTTGCAATCATACAATACAACCTAAAGGGCTTAGTTTGCCAATACCCTAAACCTGTTACCCATACAAGGACTTAAAATGCCATAACATATATAACTTTTAGGGGTCTCTTTTTCCATTTCATCAAACCTCCTACCCTGCACACAATTGAACACACAGTATCTTCTCCCACTTCCTGCCAAAACCAAATTTGGCACTATTCATTTTCTCCCTTGTCCTCACCTGCAACTAAACACCAAAACCCATTACTCCCACTCACCCACACCCACATGGCCTCATTGACAGCTTGGCAATCCCCTTGAAGCCCGTTGGACAAGAAAAAGAATGGACATGATCACACGACTTGGGCACCAAGAATTTTTGAGGGCTAAGATGACTTTGAAGGTTTCTCTCACACAACAAGCACAAGGCCTCACTTCTCTCAGCAAAGGAACACAGAAACCCTAGTTATTTGAGTATAAATAGACTAGTATATTTTCATTGTAACCTTTGTCGAATTTTAGTGTTTATAAGGCAAAAGCTTGTAAACCTAATTTTGTACCATTTTAATACTGTCATTTTAATATATTCCAATTTATTTTCTGTCATTTACATTATTGTCATTTAAATTCTTGTTTTTAAATTATTGCAATTTATTGTTTTCATTTAAATATTTTTCATTTAATCTTATTGTCATTTAAATACTGTTTGTTAAGCTAATATACAAGTTTTTAATCCATTAAAATCTTATATAAAAGCTGTTTTAATTTTCTGTCAAAAAAATCACAAAAATACAAAAAAAGCATTGGAGCATGGTTTATAAGGGATGGCCATTGGTTTAGAGCTTATGGTAAGCATATAGGTGTGTATAAGCTAGTTTGAAAGCTTATTTCATAGCCATAAGCTTGGACCATTGTAAGTTTCTCATTTTCCATTTTTGCTTATTCTCACTGTTCATGTGCTTATTTCTGGCTTATTCATGCTTTTTGTCACTTATTTATGATAATCATGTTTATTTGTCTTAGTTTTATGCTTATATGTCATTTTGTATGCTTTTTCCTTAAAACTGCCAAATTTGCCTTGTAAACTGCTAATTGCTATATTTCTTATTTCAGTGCTATTTGTTTTGCTCTTTGTGCTTATTTTGTTCAATCTTTGCTTGCTTTTATTCTGTCTTGCCTTATTTTTGCTTAACTCTCCTTTACTCAGTTTAAAAAAGTTTTTAAAATACTTAAGGGGGTGTTTGGCATAAGCCTCAAAATGGGTCATTTTGGTTTAAAATCACTTTTGGGTCATTAAGGCAACTTTGGCCATCCTTTTTAAGCTTCTTTTAATCTGTTTTTAAAATTTTTAAGGCCTTAAGGTTGTTTTTGAGTTTTTTTGTTTAAGTGGAGCTCAAAACTGTCTTGACAAAACAGTTTTGATGTTCTTATTAGGTTAAGATTTCTAAAACCAACTTTTAAGACTAGTGTTAGTGTTGTTTTAAAGTCCTAAATGCAGTGGTAAAAAGTCTCTTTGGTTTTCTTTTGTCTTTGTTCAATTCTGTCAACATAGGTTTTGAGTTTTTCATAGCCAAAACTGCCCCATTTTCAATTCAATTTATCAGAGCTTTTAAGTTGTTTTTTAGCTTTTAAGATTTTGTGCACAAGCTCACTTGGAGCTAATCTCTATCTGTTTTAACTTTATTTTTAATTTTGAGCTTATTTTATAGCTTATTTTAGGCCTGACTTTTGCCTTCTAAAATTGAAAAATCAAAAAAAATGTTGTCCTGGTGCAAACTGCCATCCTTTTTAGCCCTTTTTCTTGCTTATTTTTGATTCAAACCTTATTGTTATTTGCCTTTTTAGAAAGCTCATAAGCTGAGCTTTAAGCCCTAGCAAGCCCCATCCCCTAAAGATCCCTCTAACAGCTTATTTTTAAGCCCTAAAAGGTGTCCATTAGGCTGTTGGTATGCCAATTTGTGCAGCTTTGCTTATTGCTTTTTATAGCTTATTTACTTCTCTTTCTTTGCTTATTTTTATGTAAGCTAGCTTTTTAGGTGTAGTGCATCATCTGTTTTGCTTATCTTTACTTTGCCACTAGCTTATTTTCCCTAAGAGTTGCCTAGCAGTTTAGCTTTCCTTAGGATTTAGCATAATTAGTGTTCTGCCCCTTTTGTTGCTTATTTTTCCTGCTTATTTGTCATTATTATAAAAAGTTGTAGTTTTAAAATTTGCTTATTTTGCCTTGTTTTATAAGTTTAAAAAAAATACCAAAAAGGAAGAGGCCAAGGTTTGAACCCTGGACCTCCCCCTTTTAACACCAAAGCCTCACACCACACTCTGCTACCAAAACGCCCTTGGGTCTTTTTCATTCTATGTTTGCATTATTATTTATATATAGTGATTTAGCCTTTTAAGCCATTCAGCCCCTTAAGAGCTTATTTCTGCTTATTTTTAAGCCATCTTTTCCAGCCTTTATTTTTCATAGATCAAGCATACTTTTAGCTACTTTCTATAATTTTTTCAGAATTTTCCATTTTAGTTTACTATTTTTTATCAATTTTTCTTGTTAAAACTGTTTTTTAATTATTAAAAATTAAATAAAAATAAAAAAAATATAATTTTTTTTAGAAAATTTTCTTTTATCATTTTGCACTTAGGAAAATTAAATTTACATTTGTAAGGTTAAATTTGTAGTATTTAGTTTTTTAAAGCACGGGTTTGACTCCCGTTAACGTTTTTAAATTCGTTTTTGTTTCTGTTTTAATTTAGATTGCCTTTTACTTGCTTTTTCCCGTAGAAATAGAAAACCCAATCAAACTTTGTTATATTCAAGCATTGTTCCCCAAACCGATACTCGATTCTCCATTCACGCCTCGTCGGGACATAACGACCCGGGTCCGGTTTTAAAGTTTGTGTATAACGAAGCGAGAAACCGATACTTCCGGTAATATATATATTTTTATTTGTGGATTTAAACTTATTTCTTTATGGATTTTAAAAGTGATTTGTTTATTTTCACATATATTATATTATATATATAAATATTTCTATATTACTTTTGACGCGTTTTCGGACGTTATCAGGAGGGTACTGGGTCCATGATGTCAGTCTTCAATGTCAGCAATCATCATTGTGATTCTGACAGCAGATGAGTTGACCCGGTTTCTGCCTAGGTGTAAGGAGGGATTCTTTCTTTTCACCCTTTATCATTACATTTCTTTTTCATTCTTTAACCCCTTCAATGCTTACCAAAACTTCATTACTAACATATTGTTGGGTTTGTTCCAGTATTAGCTCTGTCTTAGTCTGAACAAGCAACATATGCAATTTTTGATGAACAAGTGAATTCAAATATAAGCTAATGTACGTTGATCCACTTGTTGTCTGAACGAGCATGAGAACTTATAGAAGTTATTGATAAGACTGCTCGTAAATAAAAAGATTTCTCTTCTTTTGAAGATAAAGCGCACTGAAGCGTACACTTTTCTTTTCTTGAAGTCCGAGTCCTAAGCTGTTATTTACTTAGAAGTCGTTTTGATGTTGATTAGATGTGTAGAGCAGCCCGAATCCAATTACCAAGGTACGATTTGTATGACCTGCATTGGACACTTGAAGAGCATGGAGAAATAGAAACATTGGATCCCATATGATTGTTAGGTTCCAAGTGGTTAGCAGTCCTAGATTCTACAATCTTAGGTGCACTACTCAAACTCGCATGATTTGTTTCTTTGAGTCTCCATTGAGATGCACTACTTGGTTTTATGTTCTTCATTACAGTTGATTTAATAGGTTTCCTAGGAGGTACTATTTTAGTGGAAGTGAATCTAGTTAAAGGACACTTATTTCCAACTAGAGTGAAAGTTCTTCTTGTGGGAACCCATTTATAACCAACATTTTTAAACATTTTACCAGTAGGTTTCCATTCTTTCTTTTTAATGCTCTTAACAGCCTTAGCTCTAGCACGATCATTCACTTCAGACAAATATTATACAACACACAAATCATGACTTGCATCAAAATAGTATTTGTTGCATGTTAAGTACACAGATTTAGACTCACTATCTTTTTTAGTCAGACTAGGCTTAGTATTCCTATTGCGGGCTTCTACTTTTTGATATATCTGGTTGCTACTTAATGGTTGCATGATCCTATTGTTTTTTGTTTCACTTTGAGTTTTTGATCTGCTAGCATTAGTAGAACATTCTACATTTTTAGAAGGCATTAAAGGTTTGTTAGCGGTCTGAGTCTGGTGAACATCTACTTGTATTTGTGTGTTATTGTCTGATGTTGTACTAGTCTTTGCAAAAGTGATTTTCCTAGCTTTGTTCATTGGTGTGACAGCAACCAACTTCTCACTCTGTATTAGGGAACTAGGACATGTATCACTAACATATACTAACAACTCCTGAATCTATTTTGTGTACATACAAGCATAAGCTAATGCATTATCTAGAAGATTTGAGGTTCTAGCTTGTTCAACTATATCAAGGAGAGTGTCAGCATTTTCTTTAGTGATCCTAATGTAGTCTACATGTGCTTCCCTATTGTTCTTAAGCTTTGGGCAGAGTGGTTCCAAATCTAAGTTAAGCATTACCAGGACAATCACTTTTGGCTTATTCACAGATTCACGACAATCAACAACACTTTTTCCTTTTAGTTTCCTTAATTCATCCTTTAGAGCTGCTACAATCAAACCTTTTTCCTGAAGATTTGCATTTAAATCAGAGATTTTCACAGACTTTTGATTGACTTGATTAATTAAAGCATCACATTGTTCTTTGAATCAAACACGTGTTAGCCTAATCGAGTCATAAAGTTGCTTATAAGTCTGTTTCAAATGTTCATTTTCAGCAATAAGTTTTGACACCCTATGATCCAATTCAATATTAATAGTTTCAATCTCATCTATGTCCTTCTTGACCTTATCCTCATTCACATTTCCACTTAGTGATTTAATTCTCTCTTTCAACTTCCTTATGACCGTGTCTTTCTCTTGAGCCTGAGCTTTTAATTCATTTAATTCAAAGTATTGATCAAAAGTTAGATCACTTTGATTAGAAACAGAATTGTCCTTTTAAAAAATTTCCTGATTAATTTGAGTATCAACTTCTAAAGAAATGAAATGTTTTTCAAGTGTTGTATACATTCTGAAAAGTTTATCGTAAGTCTCTTTTTCAATGAAATCTTTCTTATTGAGAAGCTCAGTCTCAAGTTTGAGACATTTTTGACATTCATGCACATTCACATAAGCATTATCCACAGAAAAATTCACAACAGTATTCACAATATCTTTGTTAATGACGGGTTCCAAGAGTCGATCGTTCTCATTTAAAACTTGATTCATTTTAACTTCAAAAGTTTTTAACTCTAAACGATGTTGTTCTACAGCCTGTTCCATTTGGATAAAAACAGTTTGGACTTTAGTAAGCTCATCAATTAAATATTGATCGAAGTTATTGAATATGTCCTTGAGTGTTTTTACAAATGGAATAATTTCATCCCTAAAACAAGCTTTTGTATGTTCAAACCCCCATGTGCCCTCGGTGATAGCTGTGGCAGTAGTTCTTTCTTTAACAACCTTGTCAAAGCCAGCAAGATGGTGTTTAAGTTTCTTCAAACTCGTATTTACCATGCTTACTTTAGGAAGTTCTTTTAGAACCTCGACTTTAGTGGGTGTACAAGAAGGAATAGGTTCTGAAGAATTCATAGAATTCTGAGACCAAAAGGCTTGTTCAACAGATAATTCAGTTTGTGGAACAAATCGTTTTCCAAAATCCTCAGATAGTTTATTAAGAGCAGCATAATCAACAGGTTTAGTGTTAACTTTCTTTTCTAAAACCATTGGATCACTTTGTTTCAAAAGCATTTTTGATCGACTCTCTTCCTCTAATATCAACGTCTCTTTAGAATTAGGAATCGGAATCACATTGGAGTCGTATTTCACATTGGTTTCTTGAATAACTTTACCATCATAAAGCATTGGGTTAAGCTGCAGAGCTTTCTTCAGATAAAAAGGATTTTAAAAACCTAGAGCATGTTTAGTGGTATGGTCATAGAAAAACTATGGTTTTGTCAACATATGAATAGTTTGCGCTGATTGATCTCTTTTGTAAACAATATTATCAAGATGTTTGATCCTCTTTTCTAAAGCAATTTCTCTATCAATGTTTCTAGATTCTTCTTGCTTAAAATTATTTTTGAGAACAGTAACTGTTTTCATTAAAGATTCTTTTTCTTTTAATTGTTCAGAAAGAGTTTGTTTAAGACGATCAATCTCGGCATTCTGTTCATGTGTATGAACAACATTATCTTGACTTTTTACATCAACATTTTGTCCTTCTTTCAACACTTCAACTTGTTCTTTATATCTTTCAAGCTCAGCAGTTAAAGTATCATTGACATTTTTATTGTCCAAATTAATCATGTTATAATTAATTACTTGGGTTTTCAGTTGTTCTATCACAGATAATATCAATGCATCTTGTTGTGCAGATGAGTTTGAATTCTGAACAGCTGCTTGTTGTGTTTCACGCACATACTGAGAATAAGGAATGATATTACTATCACTGGTTATTTCAGTCTCTGAATGATTCACAACATTAGATTGTTCAGAAGACGGCATCGCCTGCACACTTTGATTTATCATATTGTAATGAGTATTATCAGAGTGTGGTACCTCAGAGAGAACATCTGAACCAGAACTTAAGATATTGGCCATGAAACTTGGTTGTGCATTAGGGAGGTCATCGCAGTCTGAATCAAATGACTTAACTCCTTCTACTTGGAAGAGTGCATTGGTTGTCACTGTGAAAGCACCTGGGTCAAGATCAATTCTTTCTCCTGTATCTGTCAAAATTGCAAGTTGGTCTTTGCTCAACTGGATCTCTGCTTCCTGAAGTTGTACTAGTAACATCTTTTGCTTGAAGCAGTTAGTATGTTGTACCGTATTTGAGTGAGTATACTTCCTTGTCATATCATCATTACTCTTTGAACTGTTGTCCACACAACTCAGAGTCTGTCTTTCTTTCATAGCATCTTGGTACACTGGATTTGACAAAGTCTCTAGTTGATTGTTGGATGATGGGAAACTTAAAGCAAGTATGGTACTCATGAATGTCAAAGCTTTGTTTAAGCATTCAAGTAGATCATCAGTTGGAAGAAAGTATGATGCAACAAGGCTTGAATCAACTTGTATAGGAGCTGCTGATGATTGTAAAGAAACAACTGGTGCTTGAGATGTTTGTAGATGAATCACGTGAGATAATTGTGGATGACTCACTTGATATGATTGAGGATGAGTCACTTGATATGATTATGGATGAATCATTGATGGTTGAGGATAAATCACTTGAGAAGCTTGTGGATGAAACATTGAAACTTGATGAGGAACACTGTGAATCTGTGATTGCGGATTGTAAACTCTCTCATTCATGTTAAACATTTTAAAGAAATTGATGTGTGAAATCAAATTTGTGGATCTTTTGTAGATTAAGTGATTGTTGTTGTGGTTTGAAATCAATTAACGTTTACGGGAATTTACAAATCTATGATTTAAACCGAGAAAAGAATTAAATCTTTCACGGGATTTTACAAAATCAAGAAGAAACCGTAAAACAATAATTAATTGTTGAGAAATCGTTGTTGTCGATGAAGAATTTGAGCTTTTGTTGACGAAGAATGAGCGAAAACGACAAACGGTGCACAAGCTTTCAACTTAAAATGAGTAAAGGTTGATTAAAACACAAATAAGGACAAACGGTGCAATTATGATTCACTTTTGAGGACTAACGGGCTGTTTTATAAGAAAAAGGACTAACGGTGTAAAGTTATTTTAACAAAGAGGGTTAAAAATCAACTAAGGACTAGTGGTGAAATTGTACTTTAAAACCAGGGACTGCATGTGCCACATTGCAAAACTAATTAATTAAAACAACATTTTTCCCACCAAAAACATGTCTTCTTCGTTTTACAGTATAATTTTGAAATAAGGCACGAATAAACTTTTGATCTTTTAGACGCGAACGGTTATTGTCGGTGAAAACTAAATATACCACGTTGATCGAAAAAGAGTCACGATCTCAACGGTGTATGTCTTAAGTCCCGTCATAGAATGACATTCGAAACCGAAAACTCAAAAATTACTTAAACGTGTAGAATTTTCCCTTGTTTGAGTTAGTTCGGTTTATAGTTTAGTTCGGTTCACACTAGACATCGGTTTAGATCGGGTTCAATTAAAATTACATGATCGGTTGTCTTATGAAATCAACTAGATCGGTTGTCTTGAAGAAACTAGATCGGTAGAAACTAATGAAGTAATTAGATCGGTAGTCTTGTAGAATAAACTAGATCGGCAATTTGTGAAGTTGACTAGTTCGGCTGAGGCTGGAAACTGACTAGATTGGTTGTTTAACAAGAATGACTAGATCGGTTATTTAACAAGAATGACTAGATCGGTTGATGAGTTGTTCGGTGTACTATCGTCCTTTTCTTCTTTCCATCCTTGTCTTCCT
>BQNB010044212.1:0-45025 GCA_026074375.1 Tanacetum coccineum | reverse complement strand
GGAGATTAAACTCCACAAGCAGCCTATGGTCTCTTAAGCCACTTCTCTTATTCTTTAGATCCTCATAATGCTCACCTGAAAATGATGCTTAAAAACGTCAACACAACGGTTGGTGAGAGTCATAGGTTTACGACACACAATTCAAACTTTCAATCAATTACTGTGATTAATAAAAGCAAGGTAGGACAAATATGAACTATCATGAATGTATGCTAACATGCACTCCAATCATCATACCAAATCAACAAAATCATATACTGGGTAAACCTTTTTAATTATTAATTATATCATTTCCTACTTTACCTTAATTTCCTACAAAAACCTTGGTAAAATTGATAAACCTTTTTGCATAAAAACTATATACTAACTTTCTATTTCTAACTTTCATTTCACCAAAATATTTTCTATATTTAGAAAGTTCATTACTAACTCTCTTATTTCACGAACCCAATTCATTTCCAATATGCGATACTTTCTATATTTATTCAACATATAATCCTTAACAAATTGACGTAGCAATGCATGCAAACACGTCACTCATTTCCATTGTCACTACACGTGAACAAAAATGGAAATAACCATGAAATATATCAAACTCATTCAAAAATGAGATGACCACGCACCCAAGAATGATAATAATGCACACAGATAAAGTCACATATATCATAAATATAACACATATAAACACTTAGCCAACTTTAAAAGGTATAACTAACCTGATCAAATCACGGGTATCACACCAGTCATGTATGTGTCGTAACATGACACTCTAAGCAACTACAACCCAATGCATATGACCCATATGATGTCTAATACCCATTAATGAATGTGACCAGTGATAGCCTAATGCACATGACCCATGACCCATGACCCATGTAAATTAGCCATTATCACCGGTCATGCATAGGTTGCATCAGGCTTGGTAGGTGTGTATATTATAGTTATAGTGTGAAGGTTATATGAATGATACTGAAGTTGTTAAAGAAGGGCACATTAATTTTTACATTTGAGGAGGCCATGAAATCCGTAACGCATATGTCTTAGTCTGAACACTGTGTGAAACTGTCTTTAGGGTAGCGTTAGATAATTTGGACACGGTAACCCGACCCTTGTGCATTATGTTTAATGGTCAATGATAAGTTCAATTCATAGAATGGTTAGTATGAATGTTTTTTAAATGCTTTTTCGAGGAAAGTTAAACATTATATTTGTTGGTTGCTAATGGAAGCCATGTTTTAGTTTAGGGGTTTCATCTCTTAAAATGTAAATGCTTTGGGTTTAGTTAGTGCTAGTTTAAAAGAAGGAGGGCTTAGTTTGGTATTCTTAAACATTAGGTCTTCTAGTTTCATACTTAGTTCTCCTCTCTTTGAGTTAGATTTTGTTGTTATTTGTTTCTGTAGTTACGCCGCCTGAACCTCAAGTGTCAGGATGCTTCAATTGACCTTTTTCCACCACAAGGTTCAGATGCCTATTTGATGTGCGGATGTCATAGGACTTCTACACGAGAAGTTTTACAACTCCCTAGGTAGTATACCTAACAGTTGTAGTGTAGTATAGGCAAGGCTCGGGGGTTGTTATCATTCTCTAGGGGATAATACTGTGAAGGCTGGATTGAATGTTCACTAAGGTCTAAGGGTTGAGGAAAGATTTTTTTTGTGTTTTTATATTTTATGAAAGCAAGTGAATCTCGGGTTTGAAGGTTGGTTTGTTTTAATCTGATTAACTACTAATTCTAATCTAATGGCAAGAACAATTATACAACGAAGCATATTTACTTGGGATGCACTACTCATTGCTAGCTATCTAATTCTACCTATTGCTTTGTCACACTTGTGATGATTTGTGTAATTATTTCCTAAGTCATGAACGAATTGCACGAACCCGCTGTCTACTTAGCATTCCGCAAGTGCAACGCACACGTAAGGTAGTATGAAGACTATTACATGGCCCCTAGGGGTACACTAAGTGCATGTGAAATATATTAAAAGTTGATCAACCATATTAGGGGACAAGGTAGTATGAAGACTGTTACCCGATGGTATCCTTTCTACACAATCATGTTTCCTTAGACATATAAACAGCGATACAGACAAAAGCTGGTTTTCTAAGACCTAACGTGCACATCCATCACAAAATGCAATAGGAAACAAGAATTATAAACTATAATCAAGTAGACTCATTGAATCTGTCACAAATAACAAGATCTAATCAATCAATGACAAGGTTCATACATACCCAAATAAATACTAGATGAATTAGGCAAGCATACTCAAGCAATATAAATCATAATCAACAAAAGGATTTAAAGACATGAGTTAAGATAGATATGATAATCAAACCATTACAAGATGTTTATAGCTACTTTACTTGTTCACCTGTGTCAGTTTGGGGTACGGTCAGTTTACCGGGAGGATCGCCCTCCTAATTCGATGTTTTTTCCTGGAAGTTTTAACCTTGTTGACTATGACAACAGTCGCGACTATAAACAGACTCGCGACTATGGCAGGGCGGTACGCTCTGCCCTCTCGCGACCCCTACTCTAATCAAAAGACTAAAGGCCCCTACTAAAGATTCAAAGGGAGAGCACTGAAATGAGAATGGCTTGTAGACTCGTGACGCTGAACGAGACATTCGAAAACTAAAGCGCACACTAGAAAGTGCTTCGAAAGGTACCAGCAGGTGCGCGGAGCCGGAGCCCAGCATGTTCGCCCGCTGGGCCGAGTGTTCGCCCACTTTAGAGTCTTCGCCTTTAGATAACAAAAAGTGTCTGCCAAATTAAGTCTTCTAAGTTGCTGGAAAAACACCTACCCAAACCCTTTAGTCGGCCCTAGTATTTAAGGCTTGATAAAAACGAAGTTATGAGGTTGTATTTATAGGTAAAATTAGGTCAGACCGTCACGATAGCATCACCAAAACTACGACGCCGTCATGATGTCAGCTCCTGTACGAGTTGTATATTTTCTCGTTCTCTTCGTGTGAGCAGTTGGATCGTTGAAATCTAAGTTCGTACAAAGAAGTTATGACCAAAACAATATTAGGTACTTCACGCGCAAGTGAAATGGTCTTCTTAATCTCGTGACACAAAATCTTCAAGGTTTTTTTAGGTCGGCCATGTTTGATGCCGTCATCAATATCCTGACGTCGTCACTAGATAGGTCGCAACGGCTTCGCGTTATACTTGTGACGCCGTCTTCACGCTCTGTAAGTAATAATTCTTCATGGATTTGGTATAGGTTTGTAATCTTGTCCGTTTCTTTTCCAAATGAGCCCAAGTCATGTGTATTTCATCTAAATGTCCTCCAAATGCAAAATACCTAAAAAGGAACAACTAAGTACCTAGTTTGGGCATAAACACATGATTTTAGGGGTTAAACGACCCCGAAAAAGTGTATAAAATGACACCTCATCAAATATCCCTACACTTGGGATTTGCTTGTCCTCAAGAAAATGGGCTTTTCTATCTAGACAATAACAATATGAGGGGTCATTTTACCTACTCTTTAAACATATTCTACAACACAACCTTCTAGACCTCGTAATTAAAAGCACGGAAAGTATTCACATAAGTGTTTGGGATTCGCTCTTTCACTTGGGTGTATAATGAATTATAACATATGGGGGAAACGGAAAATCACACACATTACCTGAAAGAGCATATAAATTTCCATAGGCTTGGTAAAGGATCAAACCTCCACCGGTAGGTGCAAGTATTATTCATTACTATTTAAGAGGTCTTTTAAAGGGTTGTGGGGTGTAGGTATAAGATAACATATAATGGAAACAGAAACAGATGGGATACATTTGGGTGGTGACTTTGGGTGAATTTGGAGTGGAAGGGTTAGCTAATTATTTACACGAATACACTTTAGTTTGGTTGCTAAGCCAATTCTCGGATGAAGATATACAAACTCTACACAACTCTACATCAATCTTTTTTCTTTTTCTTTTCTCATTTTTTTATAACATAATACATCACATGGGGTTTATAACACGTACCCCTACACTTGAGCTTTTACATGCTCGATATTTACAATATAACTAATGACCCGATTTGAGGTGGATCAAATAACATGGAGATCATTTGAAAAACATATGGGGGTATTGACTTAACTTTTCTTCCTTATTCTTCCATGAAATAATTACTACCATGAATCATAATCGTCCCAAAACTGTATTTACAAGGATAAGGACTTAGCAACCGTGTACTCAATAATTAACTTGGGTTAAAACATAATAATGTACTAAAGGTGAGTACATATAAGGTAGGCTAAGGCTTTTTGGGTGTAACGATTGGTTTAAGGGTGACAATGCTCTTCATTAATAGTTCGGATTAACTAGAAAATTATGAGAACCGTGAAAAAGGATAGGCTCGGAGGGTTATACTAGGGTATCCTGCACTAAAGGTGAGTGCATGGCAAGGGTGTGGGATAGTTATATGACCGAGGTGATCATCATAACAATTACAAGTTTAAAACATGGGTTATTCCTAATGCCTCTTATCAAGCAAATCCTAATACTTACTATGCGGTCTCGGGATGCATCACTAAAACAAGTTCTAGAATTTAATATGCTACCGGTACACTCTCATAATCCTAAAGTAAGGAGACAAAACCACGCATACACATCCGTAACGACGTAATAGACACACATGATTGCTCACTCCTTAACTCGAACAAGCTAAAGGTATACTATCTAAGGGCGAACCTCACATTGTGGGGGTGGAATTTTGAGGGTTTTTGTGCTAGTCATGTAAATTCCTATCCATGGGACGTTAATAATACTCAGTTTTCGTTGGTATATGTCTTAAAAAAATTTAAATTTTGGTAAAAATAACCCTTTTATGCTATGTCTCGATATATTACTCATCTTTTTAAGGACAAAGCAAATGACAAATGAAAGAATAGTTTCTAAAGCTTATTTTCCCCCTACACTTATTTTGAACATTGTCCCCAATGTTCTCTAGAAGTACCCATGAAAACAGATAAAGGGAAAAGAAAACAAGTAAAAGAAACTAGTACTCTCTTGGTTTGCTCTGTAATGGGGAAGAAACATGAGATAACTGGTTAAATCGTCCTCTAAGAATCATCTAATGGAACTTCCTAGGAATCTCTAAGCTTTTTCTCATCAAATATAACCTGTAATCAAAGACAAAGACAACTACACCAAGCATAAAATCCATGGGTGAATAATAAATACAACCTCAATAAATATGTTTAGACTCTACCAAAGCAGTAAAGATAGGATGAGAGAATTGTTAAACTCATGGTTCTGCAGGTTTATAAAAGAATTAAAACTTTCTAAGTGTTGTACAAGTTATACTTTCAAAAATACTTAAAATTTTTGAGTGTTCCTGTACCTGGGCGTTTGACGCCGTTAGGGATATCCTGACGCCGTCACAAGTGTGGTGGTGATGGCGTCGCGTGTAAATCGTGATGCCATCTCCACATTCTGTAAAAACTCATTTTTTTTCATTTTTGATGAAAAATTTCCTACACTCATTCTTGTGAGTTATATTCTTGTACAAAATGCTGCATAACAACCTGAGAATTAACAATTCAATCATATAACTTAAACAAACACTTGACACATGATGCGAATTAAACTAAACTATTTATTTTATATGTCTGAAATGGTTCTTATAAACCAGATATTTTCCCCTACACTTATTTGATGCAAAATACATTTGATTGTAATTAAGATGAGGTTAAAGACAATACAAAGCTTGATCACATATAATTCAAACATATAAGAACAAACAATAAAGAATAAAATACACGACACTCCTAGAATGCAAGAAATAAAAGATTAGGTTGTCTCCCAATATGCGCTTGTTTTTGTTCGAGTCACAAGCCATGACTCTACGCTTATTTGACGCGTAAAAGGTAGGTCTCCCCTACACTTAAGGTCAAGTGCGAGTGATAGTAGCGATACACACCATTTTGATGGAGTTATGCCACATGGGATGAAGGTGATGCATTAATAGTTAAGGGTTTAACTTCCTTCATCTTAAAACTACCCAAACTATATGGGTTGATGGGTGGTTCAATTCCTCTTTTGCCTCCTAGACTTACATCTAAGGGTGAAAAATTGGGTAAAAGTTGAGGCTCCGGTTCATCAACACTAGGAATTTCCATAAAACTAAGAGGAATGTCGTGATTACAAGTATTCAAGCCTAAATCCTCTAGTTTTGTGTGGTCCAAAGGTTCTACCTCCATTGGGATTCCTATGGTCTCATCTACTACTTCTGGGTAAGTCATGGGTGGTGTGTATATCTCAAATGATGGGAGGACTTGTGGGGTACTTTATGGGCTTAGACTATCTTCCTTATCCTCCATATCACCTATAGGCTCATCATATGCATCTAACCATGACATGCACTTAGGTATCATAACTCTAACCACCTCATTCTATTTTAAATCCTCGTTATATGTTCTCTTAGGGGTTGTGACATTTTTTCCCCCCCATTTTTTTTTCTTCATTTTTTTTTCCCTATTCCATAAGGCAATTCTATCATGTCATCTAACTTATGGGTCATTGCTATGGAGCTCTTCTCAAAAGTATGATGCAATTGGTCACTTTTCCTATGGGTTTCACCAATAAAAGTTGATCCTAAACACGAAGGTTGTTCATACGAATACATCCTATGTGAAGGCTCATATGGTTCTTCAATTTCACTAGGTGAGGCATTTTGTGTGCGAGGGTATTCTACTCCACCATTCATCATTTTATATATTTCCTCAAGGTTCTCTAAGTTGCTTTTATAATCTTCCAGATAATTTTCACGGTAATATTTTATGAAGCACTTAAATTGTTCTTCTGTTAACGACTCAAGTGTAATTTCATCCAACATGTTGAGGAATGACATTTTTATGAACAAATACACAAAGAAGAGATAGACTACGAGAAAGCTAATTGACAAGACATTAAATCTCACTTGATATGAATCTTATGAGTAGACCTGAGCTAGATTGAATCCGAAACCTACGCTATCGCTGGCAGCGGCACTAAAAACTTAATGTACGGTCATTGTAGGACTTCTACATGAGAAGTTTTACAACTCTCTAGGCAGTGTACCTAACCATTGTAGTGTAGTATAGGAAAGGCTCAGGGGTTGTTATCGTTCTCTAGGGGATAGCACTGTGAAGGCTGAATCGAATGTTCACTAAGGTCTAAGGGTTAAAGAAAGATTCTTTTTTGTGTTTTTATATTTTATGAAAGCAAGTAAATCTCAGGTTTGAAGGTTGGTTTGTTTTAATCTGATTAACTACTAATTCTAATCTAATGGCAAGAACAATTATACAACGAAGCATATTTACTTAGGATGCACTACTCCTTGCTAGCTATCCAATTCTACCTATTGCTTAGTCACACTTGTGATGATCTGTGTAATTATTTCCTAAGTCATGAATGAATTGCACGAACCCCTCGTTTACTTAGCATTTCGCTAGAGCAACGCACACATAAGGTAGTATGAAGACTATTACATTGCCTCTAGGGGTACACTAAGTGCATGTGAAATATATTAAAAGTAGATCAACCATATTAGGGGGCAAGGTAGTATGAAGACTATTACTCGATGGTATCCTCTTTACACAATCACGTTTTCCTAGACATATCAACAGCGATACAGACAAAAGCTAGTTTTCTAAGACCTAACGTGCACATCCATCACAAGAAGCAATAGGAAACAAGAATTATAAACTATAATCAATTAGACTCATTGAATCTGTCACAAACAACAAGATCTAATCTATCAATGACAAGGTTCATGCATACCCAAATAAATACTAAATGAATTAGCCAAGCATACTCAAGAAATATAAATCATAATCAACAAAAGGAATTGAAGACATGAATTAAGATAGATATGATAATCAAACCATTACAAGATGTTTATGGCATGAATTAAGTCTTCTAAGTTGCTGGAAAAACACCTACCCAAACCCTTTAGTCGACCCTAGGGTTTGAGGCTTGATAAAAACGAAGTTATGAGGTTGTATTTATAGGCAAAATTAGGTCAGATCGTCATGACGGCATCACCAAAACCACGATGCCATCACAACATCAGCTCCCACGAGGGTTGTATATTTTCTCGTTCTCTTCGCGTGAGCAGTTGAATAGTCAAAATCAAAGTTCGTATGAAGAAGTTATGACCAAAACAATATTAGGTACTTCGCGCGCAAGTGAAATGGTCTTCTTAATCTAATGAAACAAAATCTTCAAGGGTTTCTTTAGGTCGGCCACGTTTGATGTCATCATCAATATCCTGACATCGTCACTAGATAGGTCGCGACGGCGTCGCGTTATACCCGCGACGCCGTCTCCACGCTCTGTAAGTAATAATTCTTTATGGATTTGGTGTAGGTTTGTAATCTTGTCCGTTTCTTCTCCAAATGAGCCAAAGTCACGTGTATTTCCTCCAAATGTCCTTCAAATGTGAAATACCTAAAAACGAACGATTAAGTACCTATTTTAGGCATAAACACACGATTTTGGGGGTTAAACGACCCCGAAAAAATGTATAAAATGACACCTCTTCACTATTCTACACCAAAAAAATCCCCTATATATATCAACATTTTCAGGCTTGATTGATCATTATCCCTACAACTCTTGTTCAACCTCTTTTTATAAATCTTTCAACAATATCTTATTTTACCCACTTTGATTATCAATGGCAGCACCAGGAGGAGCAAACCAAATCGCTAGGCGTGTTATTGATGACCTAATTGAGTTTAGCGATGAGACCTCTGCTGATGGTTACATGAGTTTCTTTAAGTCTTAGTAAATTGCCAAGAGCTGTGGTTTTATAAACCAGTTGCGCGAAGAGGCCAACACAAATAGGAATTTAGTTGGGCAGCTTAATGCTTTAATTGCTGAGATGGAAGCTCTTGAAGATCAGGGAAAGCTTTTTGACACTTTGATGGATCTTAGGGACGACAGGGAGGCTGCATGGATTAAGCTGCAGGGGTTGAATAATCTCATTACTCAAACTGAGCAGGAGATCGAGACGAAGGAAGCACAGATTCAGGCGATGAATGGTTAAAGGATTGCTGGCTAAGGAATGGGATGGTTTCTTTTGCTCTAGTGTCATCTTTTTATGTTTAATGTCTCTTTTGAATGGTTAGTTTTTGGCTATGGTTTTTATCTATATTAAGAATGGAAGATGTATGGATATTTTGCTGTTTAATCCAAATGAATGAAAGTTATGGTTGTTATTAAAAGTAATGCGTTCGCTCATTTGTTTCATCTTTTTTTAATGTTGTTTTACATTTAGGAATTGGTTGTGGTGTTTGAGTTTAAATATGCGCTGGTAATGTATTATTGTAGGTTTGAGGTTGATCCAATGACAGTAGTGCATTCCATGTGTCATGTTCAATGTTGAGCCATGGCTATACAGGTCAGAAGTGCTTTGCTTTGGATACAGTTGGATAGCTAGTTTTCCACCACCGATAATTTTGGGTTGAAATAAGCAGCTTTGGTGTATCTGGTTAAAATTTGTGTATTCTCAAATGTTTATTTGAAAAGTTTAAAAGGTCTAAACTTTTAAGTGGTTTCTGTAAGCAATCTCGAGCACCTACCTTAAGTTGATATTTACTTGTTCTTATGTTTTTGTTATATGTGTTTGCAGATATGGTTCCATTTTGAACATATTACAGGGTAGAAACGAGCTGCTTGAGAAGATCATAGGGTGTGTTGTTGATTTAGGAGGGGTTCCGGAGCTTGATCCTAAGGTTTTAGATATATGGGGGTTGTTTGGGATTGCATAGTATAAAGTTAAAGTGTCAATATTTCAAAAATGTTAGATTTTTCAAAAAATTTATTTTTTTATAAATATTTAAATTGCAGCCAAAATGAAATATATAAATTGTTAATTATCACTTTGGAGTCAAATTTGCAACCAAAATTTTAATTGTTAATTATCACTGAGCCAAATTGTAGTCAAATTTTAAAAGACACAATTTAATGCTTGCCTATTTGGTTTCCTTATTTGATACCATGCACCATCATAAACCCTTTTTTATCATCAAAAAAATCAGGCTGCAACCAAAACAGAAAAAGAAAATCTTTTTACACCATTAATTACCAAAGTTTACTTATTTTCTTTTACATATTGCTGTTGAAGAATCATGGAAACTGAAGCCAATGATCCGGATGATTTGGTTAATTATGATAATGATAATGACATTGATAATTTAGGATATGAATCAGAGGTGTATCTTGATAAGGAGGAGGAGGATGATGAAAACAACAATTCAAATGGGAATGTAGTTAAGAGGGGCATAACCAAGTTATCTAAGTTTCATAAGGAATATAGAAAACCCGATGGAATAAAGCTCAGTGTAACGTTTGATGCGTTAAATAGGATATCATGGTCACACAGAACATTGTTTTCAAGTTTTTTAGGAGACCTGGATCGTGAGCATATAGGTTTGAAGATTCTATCCTAGAAGAAGGTGGGTTCAGAAGCAAGAGATAAAGTATGGGATGAATTCATGGTACATATATACTATTTTTGAACCCAATACTACATAAGTTTGTCTCTGTATTTACATTATGTGCAACTAATTAAAAACATTGTGTTAATCTTTGCAGTGATATTTATATGTTGACTTGACATTTAGAAAGCTGGTAATGAATCGTCTTGGTCAACTTCTAAGGAATTTCATAATGAAATTGAGACAAACATACATATTGCCCAACAAAAATACACTTTTAAAACAAAGTGAAGTCCCAGCGAAGTATAGTGCAATTTTAAAAGCCAAAGAATAGGTTAATTTTGTAAAGTACACGACCACCAAGGAATACCAGGTTTTAATTAGTCATTTTTATTTAAGTCCATATATCTTTCATAATTTTGTGTTTCCATATATATTAGTTCTATACTAGCAGCATTACTACATCTAAACACCTTATAATTTTGTGTTGCAATGTGAAATCAGCTGCAACTAAAATGGCGCATTCCAAGTCTGTTTATCAGCATACAATGGGACGAGGTGGATACGCACATGTGAAACAGAAAATGGTATGATTACATAATGTTTGTTTTAGAAATTGAGAGACGAGTTTTAGAGATGAATTTGTGTAAATTGCACATTTGCACATTTGCATTTAATAGCATTATACTTTCGTTTATATTAGTTTAACTTACATGTGTATGTATTTGATGTTTATAAGATCAAAAATAAAGAAATTGAACCAGATGAAGAAGCCCCGAGTGGTATAATGTGGTTAAAAGGAAGGGTAAACAAAGACAGACAATTTCTAGATTATAAGATTAGATCAGTGGGAGATAAACTTGTAAGTTTGACTGCAAATTTTATTATTATGTTCATTTTCGTATAATAACCTATTTCCTATATTGTATGTGCAGAAAGAAACTGAGGACAAGATCAAAGAAGGAACCTTGAAGGTTGATCATGGCACTGATGCCATAACAGTTGTATTAGGTAAGGAAAAGGGAGGTTATGCAAGAGGAGTGGGAAGTGGTGTTACATACAAGAGGTATTTTGATCTTCCACGAAGCAAACAAGCAGCTGATGAAAGAATTTTGTTACTACAAAGTCAACTTGATGCTGCGAGACGTGAACGTCAAGAGAAAGAACTATTAATCCAGAGTATGTCCAGCAAGATGTCACAGACAGAGGGATTGGTGACTAAACTGAAGACTCAGTTGGCTGCACAAGGGGGGCAGTTGCAGTCAATGCCAACTCAATTGACACCACCAGCTGTAAGACATTTTTTATGTTGCTAACAATTTCATTTTCTAATTAACGCTAACAGCACTGATCATATAGATAGCAGGTACATCTGACCTAATACCCTAGGACCTCCTTTTATACACCAAGGAGACCTAATGGGCTTACAATAAGTTTCCATCCAATTATAATCTTTTCCTAATATAATTCATGCATATCTAATAAGCAGTAATAACACAACAGTACTAGCTTATATATAATAGTCTTAACTCAGAGCAACATTAATATACTAACATTTGTAACTAACACTAGCAGTACTAACATTTGTACTAGCAGCACTAATGACTTGGTATATTTTCTTCAGTCTTCAACCAGCAGTCTTAACCATAACCAGCAGCATTATCATCAGCAGTACTAAGAATCCTTTTAATCCCAACACATTTCTTAATTTATATTGCAGGTGTCTCTGGTGGACATTCATCCAGTAAATAGCAGTGCTGATGAGGAGGGCGGAACAACTGTTGTTGGATGTGATCAGAATGATGCGAGCATTCGGAAGGAAATGCAAAAAAGGGTAAGTAATTAATAAAACATCCCCCTGTGATTTTTGAATTCTACATACATGTCTTATATATTTACCGTGTTTTATATGCATACAGGAAACTGTTAAATCTGTGGGAGCTAAGAAAACGACTAGATCAATCCGAAAGGATTCTTCAAGTCAAGATTCCCAATCCAAAGAAAATGTGTCGGTACTACCACAAGTATGTATTTCAACATGTTCATATATTCTTTTGTTTAATTAATTTCTGATACATACATGCAACAAATCATTTTTTTTTGCATGGCCAAAGAATCAAGTGGTTTTGGATCTAAAGGTACATACATGTGCTTTATCAACCTACATATATATATATAATTCTTCATATTTATTCAGTGTTAGATACGTGCTGCTTTTGTTTCCTACAGGCAACACCACCAAGTACCATACAAATGATTGGTGAGAACAAAACTGCACCTAAATTACAATCTAAGCGCAAAAATGTTTACGTCTCTCGTGATACCATGCAAAAGCAAGCTAGGATGAAGAGTCAAAAGTCTTTAAATTATTGATCATGAAAACTATGTTAGTTGAGAATTTTATTTTTGATGTAAGACATTTCTTTTTTATATTTGGTTTAGTTTATATACAATACAATTTTATTGTATTTGATTTTGTTTTTAATTTTTTAATATATATATATATATATATATATATATATATATATATATATATATATATATATATATATATATATATATATATATATGGGATCATGAGAAAACCTAATTTCGGTGGAAAACCCAGAAAAACCAAACAAATGCCCTAAAAAAACCAAACAGATGCCCTAATTTTTTCAGGCTAAAAATTATTTTTTCAGGCAAATATGGCCTCGATTTACTCTTTGTAAAAACCCAAAAAAACCAAACAGATGCCCTAAAAAACTAAACAGATGCCCTAAAAAATCTTTTGTATAGCCTGAAAAAATTAGGGCATCTGTTTGGTTTTTGAGTTTTTTATAGACATTATATCGAGGCCATATTTGCCTGAAAAACCAATTTTTAGTCTGAAAAAATTAGGGCATCTGTTTGGTTTTTTAGGGCATTTGTTTGGTTTTCTGAGTTTTCTGGGTTTTCTAGCAAAATATGATTTTCCCTAGAACCCCCCCCCCCCCCACCAACACCCCACCCCCAACCACCACCACCCCCCCAAAAAACCCAACCACCCCACCCACCCCACACCCAATCCCATATATATTTATTTATATATACTATTATATATATTATTTATTTATAAATATATTTATACACTTTCTGATTTATTAAATGTGCTAAAAGATGCATATGGTCACACTTATTAACACTTTTGGTTCTATTTGCTAATTTTTTGTGTGACTAAATATTCCAAAGATCCCACAAACATAAAATTCTGTGGCATTGGATGATCAATATTAATACAAATACACATTTCTTACACTTTAAATAGCATATGGTAACACTTATTATATCTTTTGCCATTTTATACTTAATTTTATGTGGCTAAATTCCTAGAAATAAATATGCTTTGGGTGACTAATATTACACAAAGGTCACACAAAATAAATTTATGTGGCCATTGGATGATCAATAGTCACACAAAATACATATTTCTTCACTTTAAACAGCATATGGTCACACTTATTAACACTTATGGCCACTTTATGCTTAATTTTATATGACTAAATACCCAAAAAAATATGCTTTGTGTGACTAAATATTACAAAAGGCCACACAAACATAAAATTCATGTGGCTATTGGATGAACAATAGTTACAAAAAATAAACATTTACTTCACTTTAAACACCATATGGTCACACTTATTAATACTTTTAGCCACTTTATACTTAATTGTATGTGACTAAATACAAAAAAAACACGCTTTGTGTGACTAAATATTACAAAAGGCCACACAAACATAAAATTAATGTGACAATTGGATGATCAACAGTCACATAAAATACACATTTCTTCACATTAAACAACATATAGTCACATTTATTAACACTTTTGGTCACTTTATGCTTAATTGTATGTGACTAAATACCCAAAAAAATATGCTTTGTGTGACTAAATATTACAAAAGGCCACACAAACAAAAAATTCATGTGGCCATTGGATAAACAATAGTTACACAAAATAAACATTTACTTCACTTTAAACACCATATGGTCACACTTATTAACACTTTTGACCACTTTATACTTAATTGTATACGACTAAATACAAAAAAAAACATGCTTTGTGTGACTAAATATATTACAAAAGGCCACACAAACATAAAATTCATGTGGCCATTGGATGATCAGTAGTCACACAAAATACACATTTCTTCACTTCAAACACCATATGGTCACACTTATTAACACTTTTGGCCACTTTATGCTTAATTGTATGTGACTAAATACCAAAAAAAATGCTTTATGTGACTAAATATTACAAAAGGCCACACAAACATAAAATTTATGTGGCCATTGGATGATCAATAGTCACACAAAATACACATTTCTTCACTTTAAACAGCATATGGTCACACTTATTAACACTTTTGGTCACTTTATGCTTAATTGTATGTAACTAAATACCCAAAAAAACATGCTTTATGTGACTAAATATTACAAAAGGCCACACAAACATAAAATTCGTGTGGCCATTTGATGAATAATAGTCACACAAAATACACTTTTACTTCACTTTAAACACTATATGGTCACACTTATTAACACTTTTGGCCACTTTATGCATAATTGTATGTGCTAAATATAAAAAAAACATGCTTTGTGTGACTATACAATGTTTACGGTCACTAATACTGATTAATCCAACTAAATTTGTACCTAATTAGTCACACATGTTAAGGTTTTGATCACTGTTTTTTAATGGATACTGCCACTAACTCAAAAATGTGACCGTAGGTACCCTACGATCACACGACCTTTAGTCACACACACTTGAAAAATCATGTGTGACTATATGTATATCGTCCCACTTTTTTGGTGTAGCCAAATCCACTTTGTGTTCTAGTGCCTTAGGAATAGATCCATCAAAAAGAACCCTAAGAAGAGAATAAATAAGGGAGAACCTATCAAGGATAGGAATGTGAGAGATGACAATAAAAGGACTAGGACTGGAAATGCTTTTGCTACAACCGCAAACCCTGTTAGGCGAGGCTACACGAGTACAACACCCATGTGTACCACCTACAACTATCACCATTTACTTGAGACATCTTGTCGCACTTGTTTAAACTATAACCGACCAGGACATTTTGCTAAGAATTATAGAGTGGTGCCTAGGAATGTGAACCCCATCAATGCTAAGAACCCAGTTGCTAGGACCTGTTACGAGTGTGGTAGTACCGATCATATCAAGGCAACATGTACTAGGTTGAATCAGGCTCAAACCACTCCGGGTTGTGGTTGCAGCCATATATGTTGTTGAGTACTGCTTTCTTGCCTGTAAATCTAAGCCCTACTTTATCATACGTTAACGACAAATTATATATGTTTTTGTATGAGTGTGGTGTTGTTGTGATGGTCAGTATACGGTTCCAGAAAAAGGTAACCTAAAACACCGGTCTTTATTAAAGCTAATGCTAATACGTACTAGTTTCTTTATGCATGTACGTCGCGCGCTCCTCATTTGTACCATCTATCTTTTTTCCAGTCTACACTAATTATTTGCTGTAATAATCTATTCCAAACAAAATGCTCCGTACGTAATTGCATATTTTTTCTTTGTCGAATACTGATCGGTGTTGAGTTAGACGGGAAATGTGACATGATTATGTGAATGAAACATGGTAATTCATTTTTGACAACTGTGGTTTAATTTTTTTATGATGTGTGTATAAGAAAGTAGTTGTGATAATGATGTTTATTTTTTGTATTTGGTTTTTATAAAGTGTCGTTTACCGATTCCTGTCTCTTGGCAGGGTAGCCACTCCGGGTTGTGGTTGCATCCATGAACGCTTTTTGGTACCGCTTTTGTGCTTGCAGATTTGAGCCTCACTTTAACATACTTTCACGCCAAATTATACGTCTTTTTGTTTGATAGTATGTTGCTCAGTATTCGGCTTCGGAAAAAGATAAATGGTACTGATGTAGATTATCTGTTGTTGATGTTTTTTCAGGGTCGAATATTGATCAATGCTAACTTCTGTGAGGACGAGAAATGTGACAAGGTTGTGTGAAAGGAACATGGTGGGTTTTATTTGTGGCAACCGGGGTTTAAATTTTTAGGATGAATGAGTACTAAACATACTTTAGCGATGTGGATATTGTTTGCATTACCTTTTTACCTAAGTTTTGTTCATCGTCTACGTCTTTGGCAGGGTCAGCCACTCGGGCTGTGGTTGCAGCATAGACGATGTGCGATGCACAACTTTTTTCCCACGGAGCTGAGCCTCATTTTTGGCAAACTTTGACGAAAAGTTATATACCTGTTTCTATGAGTGTAGTGTTGTTGTGATGGTCATTGTACGATTCTGAAAGAATATACATGGTATAGATGTTGGTCGTGTGTCATCCATATTTTTTATGGGTCGTATATCGATCGATGTTCACTTCCATCTCACTAGCGGTTCTTGGACATGAGTTGTATTGATTACATAGTGTATTCCGGAATATTCGGCTGACAGTATGTGTGCGTGTCATAGGCATTGTCTTTTTTTATTATAAACATGTAAGATAGTAACTATGGTTTTGATGATTTTTTTTCATTCACATTTTATAGAGTGTTGTTTACTCGATCTCGGCCCTTGGCAAGGCAACCACATCGGGTTTATGGTTGCAGCCATAGGCGACGTTCGGTACCACTTTTAAGTTTGCAGACCTCAGCCTTGGTTTACCATGTTTGACCGACTAAATATCCGTGTGAACGCGCGTTACCAGCTTTCGTATCTTAGCAGGGAAACCATGAATGTTGTATGGTTATAGCCATGGCAGGTGGTGCGCAACAGTCATGTGCTTGTAGATGTTTCCCTGTTGTGTGGCCGGCGTGGTAATAAGCCTTTGTTAGGCGATCAAAGTGACGCCGTTTGAAATGATGTCGTTTTAATAGTCATGGACTCACGCTATTTATATTGGTTCTTGCCATAGAATCCAACCTTGAGTTTTGTTTCCTGCCTTGGAATCTTTTTACAGGCTATGATGATAAGTTTTTGTCTATTATGAATTCTTTGCTTGCGTTCATACCTTTGCTTGGCAGTCACATCAAACGTGGGACTGCAGCCATGTCGGTTACTTGCAAGAGGTGATATGGAGGCGCATCTGAGCTTCCTTTGCATACATATGATGGCTTACATAAATCAAAAACTCTCTCAGGTCAGCATCTATGTAGCTACTATTGTCTTTTTACGCTTAAGTTGTGATTGAAACCGTGGTTGGAGAATGTTCTTCGAAACTGCTCTACACCCTTTAATTCAGGCACGTCACTAGGAATCTTTTATTCTTTTTTCTTATACCATTCCTTGGGCTATGATGATTTGTGAATATCACTATTTCTTTATTTACTGATATCTATGAATTTGCAGAGTGCGAGCCTAGCCACAAAAAGAATTGTACGTTTTTTAGTATTTATGATGTTCGATTATCATCATCTGTACGCACTGATATCGGTGTGCGAAGGGTGAGAAAAACAGGGATGTTGTTGTCCACAGGGATTGCAGGGTGCGCTTCCTTCACACCCACGCAGTCCAGGTAAAAAGATTCTATACTATTTCTCCCGTCTCTTTCACACCGACACTATTGCGTACAATGTCACTCTTATCCTAAATGCTTTAACTTACAATTTTGCAGGTTGTTGTTCCCTGTTTCGTGTGTGCAATGTAATGCTCCATTTCTGCGTTTTCCATGGGCTATCTTTTAGGAAGGGCAATGTTTCTCCGGCCTGCTTAATCACATATTTTTAATTTTTCTTTTGGTATATTCATCTATCAACTCATCTCAACTCATTTTTGAATCATCTAGAACTACACTTGCATCTTTTCGTTCATCTCTCATCAGGTTTGTCCGTTGTTGCTACATTTCTGACATTTTTATTTATGTCAGCTTATTATTCCTTCTTCTTTGTGTTACACTGCTTTTTCCTATCGTTCAATGTTTATAATGCTCCTGCCGGGAGTCCTCCTAAAAGTATGTAAGTTATTCGTGTTTGAGGGATTTTATCGGTTGCTTTATGGTTGTGTCGGCTTCGTAACGATTGATAACATCATATATTCTATATATTTTGGTGTCAATTTCCCTTATAAAATGATCATATTTGTAATATTTTTATAAAAATATGTACTTAATTGCTTCATATTTCGTTATTAGGTAAAATTTGAGCATTGGAACGAAAAGACGCGGAATTGGAAGGGTATTTTGAAGAAATACGCATATCTTGTTGGACCAGACCTAAGTTGCGACGTAGTTGGGTCATTGAGACTACGTTGTAACCCTCATTACTACTAAATGCCACAAAGTCTAGTCATCAGTCAATTACGGCGTAATAACCCCCGTAAGCGTTACGTCGTAACTTACACCTTGATAAGGAAGGAACTTCCTGACATCAAGACTACGTCGTAATTAGATCATTGTGGTCACGTTGTAACTATAGAAGAAATAAAAGTCGTGAGTTTAGAAGAATATTACAGCGTAACTTGTACCTTTGGTTACGCTGTAACTAGGCTACGTTTGGTGATTTACACAAACATTAAGGAGGTGACGACGTAACTCCTCACTTATGGTTACACCGTAACTAAGTCGATCATATATATACAATCCCTAATTCAGCTAATTTCATCATTCTCACTTTTCGAAGGATGATTTGGGCTCCATCCTAGGCGTTTTTTTTTGCATCATTCCACCACTTTTAAGGGATAATTCACTTCAATTCATCATTTGTATTAGTTAATCATTAATTAATTATATGAAATTCAATGTCTAATCCATCCATGATTTATGACATTATGATTTTTGTACTTTACAACATGAGAGGCTAAGGACTTTTAGTGCTAGTCGAGTTATGAATCTATTGTTGTTTTGATCCCTATTTCTTTGTTTGATTATCATTTTATATGAATATCTTACTTGCTAGTTGAATGATCCTCGTGTTTTGGTAGTACTAAGGCTAGTGTAGAGCTTATTAGCAAGTGAGTAGGTGTGAACAATTAGAAACTAGTCTATTAGGTTACTCGAGATAGGTTGGCATATATTTCGATTGTAGGGGTTTCCCATATCACCGCCTACATTATATTAGGTACTTAAAAAGCGCGGGTAAACCTTTAGTTAATTGGCACCTAATGGGGGTTTAAATGTCGAGTAGTGGGATATCGATATTAGATAAGTCTTTAAGGTAGTTGGGGACATAATGACTATGAACTAGATGCCCGAATTCCCTGAACAACAGGGTTGAGATAATAGGAATTATAGGTTAGGTTGCGACTACAAATCGGACCTAATGACCGTAGAACCACCATATAAAACGAGAGTTAGACATTGCAATAGGAAATAAGATCATTGCACTAATAGAGAAATAACTAGGTTAGCACGTTTTCTCCCTTGATAAGTAAAACCTCATTTCAATTCCCGTCATTTATTTTATTGCATTTTAGATACTTACACAATTTAAAAACCGTGACAACAATTAAAACTCAAAGTTTAGACTGCCCATTAGCTCGTGGGAACGACCTCGGATTTAACAATTCTACACTACACAAGATCGGATTCTCTGTCTGTTAGTGCATTTGTAGATCATAGTTACAAGAGTTCATAAATTTAAAACGTGATCTAAATAACGCATCAAGTTTTTGGTGTCGCTGCCGAGGAACTAAATTGGTTTTAAATTTGAGTCTTTGTAATTAATTTTTTTCAGAATTTTTATAATTTATCATTTTTGTTTTTGTTCTTGTTATTCTTAGCTTCTTTTCTTGTTCTTGTCTATTGTGTCCCTTTGCTTATTTGTTTTTCAGGTTATGTTGGAGGTTGATATCGACAATATGACATTGGATGAGTATTTGATGTACGAGGCAAAACATAGGGATTTGAACTATGTTTGTGGAGTGGATATTAACACCATCACCAGGAAAGAGTACATGGATTTAAGGTACGAGGTTGCTTTGACAATGAGTTGTATCTCTAAGAAGATAGGTGGTTGTTCTAAGGTTGCTTATGTGAGGTATCAATAGTCATATTTTGATCCTTTATACCATGGTAGGATGAAGTTTTAGAATACCTAGAGTCTGATGAGGAGATTGATGTAGATGTGTATTATATATTACCTCCTTTAAACCCTTGTTTTCAAACTCCTCAACCGTGTACCAAATTTGATTCCATATCCCACAATGGTAGCGAAGAAGTTTTCATTGATAATATAACTTTGGAGGAATATGAACTATATGAATTAGCAATGTCAAAGAAGGAAAGTGAAGTATAAGATCCCACTTATGGTTTTACATCCCAATTTTGCAATCAATCACCATGCACCCCTAACCCTCCATTAGAAGAAAAGGAATTCATCTTAGAAGAGGTCTTGGATGACTTGTTCAGAATAGTAGCAGAACACCTTTGAAGAATTGGACAAAAGAAGTTCAAAATGGGTGTGATGATGAGAAATCTAGGGATGCTAACCAAGAGAATTATGATCTTCTTAACTTTCCTATTTTCCAGTTACTAATGTATTTGCTAGTGTTTGTGAACAGGTTGTAGAAAACACTAATGTCAACACTACAAAGGAAAAAGAGGAAGTTCACGTGGAGGACGTTGAGATGGATGAAGACCATGTTGTTGACCATTTAAAGACTAAAAAGGCATTACAATGGTGTCTAGCTAAAGACCCTTAGTTTTTATGGAGCTAAAATATCATTCAACTTTTATGCAACATAATATTCTATCATCCATTTCAAATAAGGTAAAGAGGGAATTAACAATTCCTCACATGTATGAATTTTTAAGCCCATGTGTCCTTCCCATATCATACTTACACCTTTATGGTGTATATCACTACTATCATCCACACTTGATTTCAAGTGAGGAGATGAACACCCGTGTTCCAAGTAAATAAGGGTAGAGTCAATCTCGTGACTCGAACAAAAATAAACGCTTCGTAGGAGGCACCCTATGCTTATCTGTTTACTTATGTTTTGTTCTAAACTTTATAGGATTTTATGCGTGGTGTTGTTTGTTTGTCTTTGATTGTATGTTACATTTGATGGGAACCAATCTCAATGGTTCTTGAAGGAATATGTGATTCACGGTCTTGGATAATCATCAAACCCATGAATTTTTAACTTTAGGTTTTCTTTTTGGTTTGGTGCGTTTTGTTCATCATTTTTTGCAGGTTTCTACAGCAAGATAAGTCAAGAGGAGGTCAGACAAATCCTCTAGCCACATAAAAAAGTTGAAAATTCTGGGAACACGACATCAGTAGGTAACTACAGCGTAACTGGTACTCCAGGTTATGCCATAACTGGTTTCCAGTTATGACATTAGCCTAGTTAAACTTAATTTTGGCGTAACTGATTCGATTCAGTTACGCCATAACTATCTCATGTATCAACCATCTTCAAAAATAATTTCAAAACTCTACCAAACCTTGTATATTTTGTTACAAAGTTTGTGGGTGTGTTTCCTGGAAACCCTCACGAGACTTCACTCATCCAATCCCCATACCAAGGGGTTTAAAAGGCTTGTTGCATACGCTAAATGTAACCGTGATTCCTTCGAAAGTGAGTTAGGTTTTTTATTTCTTGCATTTCGTTTACTTTTTGTTTTCCTAGTATCATGCGTGTTTTTTGGTGAATTCAGGGGATTTGAAGTTTGCTCAAGATTCTCAAAGCGGGACACATTCCTATATGTGTATCTTTGATCATGCCGAGCAAATTCAGGGGAGTCTTTTGTTCTAATTCTACTCGTTTTCTTTAATTTTTCCATTTTTTTCGTACAATAGGGACATTATAGATTTGAAGTGGGGGGACGAGAGTAGAATTACCACTTGACCAATATTTGCCTTTATTCTTTTTAGTTTATTTTGAAAATTTGTGCCAATTTAAATTTTTTTGACATGTTTTTCTTAACCAAAACTAGAATAGATCTTTGCCGCGCACAACTACCATTTAGTTTATTGGTAAGGATTTAGCCTTATGTCCTTTTTCTCATATAACATAATCTACCATATATTGAGTGTGCCGGTACTATTATAGACTTTAAGACTTGGCCCGTATATCATTACAAGACCATAGACGAGTATTGCATTGAGATCTCTTTGTGCAATTAGGATAGATAGTTTAAGAAGGCAATATATTAAGATTTACACCAAATCATCCCATATGCGTTACATTGTGTGTTTATTGACTTGTCACATTGACTTGTTGACCTCTCGTGAAAAACCCTTTTGTTGCACTCATTATTAGTGCAAGATACCCTTATTTAAACCCTTCCAAGCCATTCTTTCATTTTTTTAACCCCATATATGTATTGCTTCACTACACCATTTCGGCTAAGCCTACCGTGTAGTATATATAATCCATAGTTAGGGAGTTGCTAGTTGCTTAAGTTCAAGGTTTGAGTTGAAGGATTCAGGAATTAGGCTTACGTGGAAGACTTACCATTTGGATCGATGAATACCCATCGTAGCCATTATTAATTTTGATATAATTTATCTCAAGTGGGGGAGATGTTGGTGCTATTATTGACACTCCATGCTACAGATTTTAGTTGTATAAAAATATGAATTATATAGTTTAAAATTTTTGTAGCATGGCTGTACAAGTGTTGGTTAAGTTATAAAACCAATCGAATGTTAATATATGATTACCTCGTATGTAGTTCGAGGATGATTTAGAGTTGGTACCTTTATAAACCAACTAGTTTGATTGAAGGTTAAGCTAGTGTATTTTTTTGGACATCTACACTATAGAACACTAGCTCATTATTTATGATGATCAGATTCTCATGCTTTAATACTTGGACTATTGGATGGACGATAACTAGTGACGGGGAGATTATGGATATTAGACTACTTATTTGTTCATTTTTCATTTTTACACCTTTTAAATGTGCATCCCATGTATATTCCTTCCCATAATCATTCTTAGTTACGTTTAATCCTAATTTTTTGTGTGATTAAGTATTAGATGAGCAATCACAAGACGCTTCTTCACTTCTGGTTTTGTTGTCTTTGCTTTAGTCACATAATTGGTGAAGATTGCATCAAGATTGATTCACCAGTGGCCTATAGTATTTGTTCACCCACTATTGCCTTTAAGAATTGTCTTGACCTTAGCTCTGGTGGTGGAGTTTGTATACTCACCAAGCCTATGATATAATACATACTATGACTGTGCGATAAAGTGATCACCCTGAAAATAAAACACATAAACTAGTGATAGTATGGATGTTTTTATTCCCTTTTTCGTGAGGTGTTCGACTTTGATGTTTCTAGCATAGGTAATTTTGAAATTCATGTCTTCCAAGATAACTTGGGAGACATCTTTTTAGAAATGGTTCAAAAGGTCTACTTGAGGGCAAGTAGAAGTCAAGTGGAGGGATATTTGATAACATCAAATATTCTATATATTTTGGTGTCAATTTCCCTTATAAAATGCTCATATTTGTTATATTTTTATAAGAACATGTACTTAAGTGCTTCATATGTAACATCTCGTATTTTATAGTCAATATTAAATCTTGACTCTGTTCCTATTTTTACTTTTGAATGAAATTTTGTGTTTTACTCGTTAGCCAATTTGGTGAAAATCGTCATTTTTGGCTATTTACTAGCCGTGCTTTGGATATTTATCCGTTTTAGCATTTGAGAAATCAATAATTTCATATTTTAGCTCTGAAAGTCTATTTATTTTATTTTTAGTATTTTATAAATTTTCCCGCGTTTTGCCGAAACCGTGTCAAAAATAGTATTTTCACACCTTGTAACATTAACTAATTGTTTTAATCAACAAACTAGTGTAGTATAAATTGTAAAAAATATATATACAAACCCAAACATCCCCCCATTTGTTGACGCCAACATAAGGCCCAAAACAAACATCCCTTAAATTTTAAAAACCCACTAATAAGTTTATTAGACAACTTTGACCCATATATAAGAATTTGACCTCACCTAAAACTCTTTTAGAAAACACACAGTTAAAATTGGTAACACAAAAATCTCTATCTCCCTCCCTTCTCCTTTGTGCTTGACGAACCACAACAATAACATCAAGATCATCACCAAATTTTTTTTATCACTTTTAAATCACTCCCACACTAATCGTTATCATCCTTTTCAAGAATAAACCACCATGCAAGACTTTCAAGATTTTTTTATTTTTGAAGATTATATTGATTTTGGGGGTGTTACAAAGTGGTATTAGAGCACTGGTTATAGAGAACTATGTCATTTTCAAAACCTAGACTATAACCGTTTAAAAAAAAATTAAGAGTCTTTCACCGTTGTCTGATATCCGCGCGCGCATACTCCCTGATCCCTTATATGCTCTCTTTAGTGTCTCTAACAGTATTACATGAATAATGATTTCGTAATACTTGACCTTCTTTTCGATCTCTTACGCTCATCTTCTGGATTGCCGCTATCTATTTATATAGAAGTGATTTATGTGAGTTCTAACTATTTGAGGTCGCTTGTTTCGCCTTAGTGTTATGGCTAACATGATTTGAAATTCGGATCAGATAAGTACGCCTACTCATATTGTGTTGCAATTTGGATCAGAAGGGTACGCCTACCCAATATGATGAGTTTATGGATCGGAGGAGTATGCCTACCTGCATGTTGTGTATAAGTTGTCAATGCTTTTTTTAGCGAGCTTGGTTTGATACCAGTGCTAACCGAAGCCTAAATGTGAAATCATCTATGTAATGATAATTACTTGCATATGGGTATAGTACTGTGGTACGTCTTAATGAGTTCGTTTACTTCAATATATTGTGACGATGCGGTGATCTTCGAAACATTTACGCGACTTTACTCTATTCCTTTTTGATGATATTGAAATTCGGCGTAGTTTGTCAATCCCACTGATTATTTTACCATTTGACTCCGAGTTGGAACACTCTTCTTATGCTTTTGAATCGCATATGTTGTTTCGTAATCCATCGTTTTGAAGTCTTCCAGTTGATGGGAGTACGACTTTAACTTGTCACCTCCGATCGTGCCGCCTTTTGGCACTTACCTTTGGAACGCGATTTACTAACGTCTCATTATTCTTCTCATTACTTCTTATGATTTTGAAAAATCATGCCGTCAAGAAGACTTCTTCTTCTCAACGTAACATTGTTTTGATCTCGTGTTTTGTTGTGACAATGCTTAAGTAGGTTAATTTATAATTATCTTATTGAAATGAATTAGGACACCTCTTCATTTGAATAAGGAAATTATAAATCGCCGAACCATAAATTTCTAAGTCTTATTTACATGGATTGGGACACCTTTGGATGTAAATAAAGATTTGTAAATAAGTGAGCTTAAGTGTATGGCATTCGTACGAACAACTTTCTTTTGATTTATAATCCGTTTGTACGAATAATTCATTTTCTTCGTTCATTAAATTATTATCGTTATTACCTTCATACGAATGAGTCTTTAGACTTCTTTCGTTCGTAGTTTGTCCATTCGATTATTTCCAAATGTATATCCGACATGGCGTGAGTCTCTTTTAACATGTAATATGTCTGTACGAATCATTCATTGTCTTTACTCTTTTAATCGCTATCATTATTACTTTTATACAAATGGCTATTTGAACTCTGTCGACTCGTGATTTGTTATATGGATTTTTCCGAATGTGTATCGACCGTTGCGAACTTGATAAGCTAATAGTAATGAACCATTAACCGCTTCTAAGAATTGACGACTCGTTAAATTCTTCGTTTCCAATGGTGTTTTCTTCGAGTCATGTATTTTATCCTTCCTTTTAAGGATTCTCACGACATTCAATCCGTTCGCTCACGCACATTGCATATATTTGATGCTTTGACTATTGTTCATTCAATTTTCGCTGGAACTCATGTCGAGGACCAGAGTTCACATGGAAACGTGAGAATCAATTCAAGAGTAAGTACCTTCACCTCTTTACGAGCAATCAAAGGGCGAATAAGTCGAATAGAGCACCAGGACGACGCTCCCTTAAGGTGGAAAGGCTGTAACATCTCGTATTTTACGGTCAATATTAAATCTCGACTCCGTTTCTATTTTTACTTTTGAAGGAAATTTTGTGTTGTACTCGTTAGCCGATTTGGTGAAAATCGTCATTTTTGGCTATTTACTAGCTGTGCTTTAGATATTTATCCGTTTTAGCGTTTGAGAAATCAATAATTTCATATTTTAGCTCTGGAAGTCTATTTATTTTATTTTTAGTATTTTATAAAATTTTGCGTGTTTTGCCGAAACCGTGTCAAAAATAGTATTTTCACACCTTGTAACATTAACTAATTGTTTTAATCAACAAACTAGTGTAGTATAAATTGTAAAAAAATATACAAACCTAAACATCCCCCCCTTTGTTGACGCCAACATAAGGCCCAAAACAAACATCTCTTAATTTTTAAAAACCCACTAAGAAGTTTATTAGACAACTTTGACCCATATATAAGAATTTGACCTCACCTAAAACTCTTTTAGAAAACACACAGTTAAAATTGGTAACACAAAAATCTTTGTCTCCCTCCCTTCTCCTCTGTGCTTGACGAACCACAACAACAACATCAAGATCATCACCAATTTTTTTATCACTTCCAATCACTTTTAAATCACTCCCACACTAATCCTTATCATCCTTTTCAAGAATAAACCACCATGCAAGACTTTTTCAAGATTTTTGATTTTTGAAGATTATATTGATTTTGGGTATAAACTAGGCATCAAGAGATTAAAAACAAGGGTCCTTGCAAGGTTTTGATTAATAAAAAGTTAGGGTTTGGATAATTAAGAGGTTGTTGGTTTCGGCAATCAAAGGGGAGTTTTGATTTTGCTTTTTTGCTTGAGGTTCGATCTAGGCCGAACCCTAAGGGGGTGTTTGGTTCGTTGTTTTCTTTAATTGTTGCTACGTAAGCCTCAATTTCTTGCTTAATTGTTATTTTTATTTCATGAGTTTATTTAATTTGTTTGATTTCTGGAAAATATGATGCATGCATGTTATTGTGTGATTGTGAAAGTGATATGGCGATAGATGGTAGCTTAGGATGGTTATAAATTAGGTTAGATTGGATTTTGGAAGCGGATTGGGATTGATAATTTACGACAGCAGGTTGTTGGTGTGATGTTGAATAATATTTGGCTTAAGGTCTGTGATTTTATGATTTCTTGGGTAGAGCAACATACAAGGTGTATGTGGTGCTTTGGATGGAGCCGTAACTCCTCCGGATGACCAAGTTACGGTCGAATGAGTGAAACTAGTCCAAATCGGTGACCTGGAGATAGTTTGTGTGTTAATGGAATCTTTTTGGCTTAAAGCCTACTGTATCTTTACATAAATGGATAGATTATAATCTCAGGTCCATATGGTGAATTGGATGGAGTCGTATCTCCACTGGATGAGTTAGATACGCCCAAATTAGTGAAACTAGTCAAAATGGGTCATTGAATCTAGTTATGCAGATAGTTTGTGATATAATGGAATAATTTTGGCTTAAATCCTACTGGTTATTTACATAAATAATTAGGTTAATATCTCAGGTCCTAGTGGTGAGTTGGATGGGGATCCAACTCTCTCGGATGGTCGAGATACGACCAAAATCGTGGAAACAAACTTAGTGTGTACCCAGAAATTTTAATACAGATAGTTAGACTTGTAACAAACTTTATTTGACTTGGAGGCTACTGGTTTTTTACATAGGTGAAGGGTAAAATATATGAGGACTATTTGGTTTTTTGGATAGAGCCGTAACCATTTCGGATGAATGAGTTACGATCAAAATGGCGAAACTAACTAGAAATTGTGCCTAGATTTTTCAAAAAATATATCTTAAAAATTATGAACCTAGGTACTATTTACTAAAAGTTGTAGATAATTGATAGACTTAAACTTCAGCTTTTGAATGGGGTTCTAACTAGTTGCGGATTGTGAGATATGATCAAAATGGTAAAGCGAGAAATTGTTTCCAAAACTCAAATTATGTACTTAGGGGTAAATTGGTCATTTCACTTAGGTTCTGGATATATTAGAGTATTTGGTTGATAACATCAGCAAACTAGGTTCATTAAGCTTGATTGAAGCGAAACCCTTTCGTTTATACCTATTACGAATTTTGAGATATAGGTCCATTAAGTCAGGTAAAGGCAGAATTTTGTAAAGACGTATGGATTTAAACAGAGTTAATTAACGTAAATGAAATCGTAAACTAGATTATTTAGGACCTAAAAGAGGATGTCACTTGAAGGTATATTAGATCAGATCCTAAAGGATGTTTGGATGAATCTCACTTGGTTAAAAGTAATTAGAATGCCATATCATGATCACGATTTCTTCATTGTATCTTTTGGTTGTTTTCATCGTGTGTGTTTTATTTCTTTATACTAAGTCACCATTCTTTCTAGGTGATACTTAAGCGACCGTGATTTCACGCCATCCTTGATCTAACTTTAGTACTTACTACTTCATTTCTTCTCGGCGAGTTCATAGCCCCACCTTTTCTCATTCAATGGTTTTCATAAACTGTTTTCGGGGTGAGAATACATGCTCGTTTTACTAAATAAACTTATTGATTTCTACTACTCAAGCGTTACATGAATATTTTACTAAAGTTTTTACTTGCTTACTTCATGACTTCTAATACATGTGTGATACATGGTTGTTTACTTATGAATTTATTAAAGCTTGATTTGCTTACTACACGATTTGAGATCATTGAATATCTATATATGAAACCATGAGTTTTGAACACATTATTTGTTTTAAATGGGACACAAGTGCTTGAAGAGTATGCCTGGCCCGATTATGAAATTATCCGCATGAGTCGATATTTCCAAAGTTCCTAATTTCGTGAACCGTTAATTACCTTGTAGGGGTAAGCTCTAAGTACAATTAATAGATCTATTGGGTTTGATAACCCTGTCCGGGGTATGGATCCATTTGTGAACACCTAGGAAAACGAACATTTTGTATTGAGTAATAGTAGGTATAAGGCAATAATACCTAGTGTTGGGGGCAATTTGTGAGCATATGAAAAGATATATGTTGTGTTAACGCTTCGGTGTCACGAGCTCAATGCGATAATGTTGAATGATACTTTAAAATATTGTCGCCGACTAATCTTAAACATTGTGGTCCACTACTGAACATTACTTGATTTATTGAATCACTACTTGGATTTTGGAAATAATACTTTGAAATGTTGTTATGCTACTTTTCTTACTGAAATATTACTATAATTATTTCAATACTGCTTTTACTTAAACCTATGAATTCACCAACATTATTGTTGACATTTTGTATGTATTTTCTCAGGTTATTATTTTGCTAGCTGAGCATTTGGAGCATTTGAGTCGCGCGGATATATTTTTGAAGGCTTTATAATTTGAGTACCATTCGACAAACGTTTAAAAAAAAATTCTATTGCATTGCAAATAACACCTGTTGGAACTCTGATATTTTATAAAAATTATCGAATGGTTGACTTTTCAAAACGTCTCACTTAGAGCAGTTTTTTGTAACCTGTAAGTGGTATTCCGTTGCGTTGTGATTTCAGGGGTGTTTCATCATATTTCGTTATTAGGTCAAATTTGAGCATTGGAACGAAAAGACGAGGAATTGGAAGGGTATTTTGAAGAAATACTCATATCTTGCTGGACCCGACCTAAGTTGCGGCATAGTTGGGTCGATGAGACTACACCATAACCCTCATTGTTACTAAATGCCACAAAGTCTAGTCATAAGGCAATTATGGCGTAATAACCCCGTAAGGGTTATGTTGTAACTTACACCGTGATAAGGAAGGAACTTGCTGACGTCAAGACTTTGGCGTAATTGGATCGTTATGGTTACACCGTAACCATAGAAGAAATAAAAGATGTGAGTTCAGAAGAAGAATACGGCGTAACTTGTACCTTTGGTTACCCCGTAACTAGGCTACGTCATTAAGGAGGTTACAACGTAACTCCTCACTTATGGTTACGCCGTAACTAAGTCGAGCCTATATATACAAGCCTAATTCAGCTGATTTCGTCATTCTTGCTCCACATAATTTTTGAAGGACGATTAAGGCTCCATCCTAGGCGTTTTTCATCATCATTCCACCATTTTCCAAAGGAGAATTCACTTAAATTCATCATTTGTATTAGTTAATCATTAAGTAATTGTATCGAATTCAATGTCTAATCCATCTATGATTTACTACATTATGATTTATGTGCTTTACAACATGAGAGGTTAAGCACTTTTAGTGCTAGCCTAGTTATGATTCTATTATTGTTTTGACCCCTATTTATTTGTTTGATTATCGTTTTATATGGATATCTTGCATGTTGAATGATCCCTACATTTTGGTACTAAGGCAGTACTAAGGCTAGCGTGGATCTATTTAGCTAGTGATTAGGTGTGAACAATAAAAGCTAGTCTAGTAGGTTACTCAAGATAGGTTGGCATCTATTTCAATTGTAGGGGTTGCCATATCACCGCCTATATTATATTAGGTATTTAAAATTCGCGAGTAAATCTTTAGTTAGTTGACACCTAATGGGGGTTTAAATGTCGAGAAATGGGATTGTCGACATTAGATAAGTCTTTAAAGTACTTGGGGACATAATGACTATGAACTAGATGCCCAACTTCCGTAAACAACGAGGTTGAGATAATAGGAATTATCGGTTAGGCTGCGACTACAAATCGGACCTAATGACATTAGAACCACCATATAAAATGAGAGTTAGACATTGCACTAGGAAATAGGATCATTGCACTAAGAGAGAAATAACTAGGTTAACATGTTTTCTCCCTTGATAAGTAAAACCTAATTTCAATTTTCGTCATTTTTTCTTGGATTTTAGATACTTAAACAATATAAAACCGTGACAAAAATTAAAATTCATATTTTAGTCCGCCCATTAGCTTGTGGGATCGACCTCAGATTTACCAATCCTACATTACACACAATCAGGTTCTTTGCCCGTTAGTTCATTTGTAGATCATAGGTAAATGAGTTTATAAATTTAAAACGTGATCTAAATAATGCATCATCGGTACTTTTATGCGGGATATGTGTCTTCTTTGTGTTACCATAACTTGACTGTGGTAGCGTTGGGTACTTGATAAATTATGGCCTATCCGAGGTACCTTTGACAGTGTACTGATGTGTTATGTAACAGTGTCAAGGCTGCTATCCTACTCCCTTTTGATATATCTATGTGTATATGTATGTACTCCAGATGGTTTGAAGGTACATGTATATGTAGTATGTTGTTTCAGGCGATGATGATAGCTCTTATTGATTATGCGTTGTTTTATGGTGTACCTACACCAGCGAGGAAGTCACGTCATATGTGTGGCTGCAACCGCTTTGGTTTCTTAGATATACTGTTGTACTCCTTAATTCGAGCATTTTTCCTTATTGCTAGACACATACTCCTCTGGCCGTCCAAACGAGACTTCTAGAAATGTTGCTTACGTATTCTTATTTTAGTGTTCTAATTTATATCTATGTTAATCATAAGCTTCTTTCACCAGTTTCCTCATTTTCATAGTTTCTTGTCAAGCCATCCCCTGACATTCAATTGTTCCTATTAAGTGACAACATTCAACGAGAGTCTCGTTTGTCGCTCTTACTTAGTAGGGTCACTTGGTGCCACGGGAGCTTGCGGCAAGAAGCTGGGAAAAGCACGTTAAACAAAACTGCTGAAAGATATTTATTTTTTAAACCTTTTGTGTATGTATTCTATTGAATTAGTTATGCCTAACAACGCGTACATTTGGATTACGCTAAAGAGAGCTGCGGATGTGATTGTGGTTGCAGAACGTGCTCTAGAACTGGACTGCACTTTTTAGATCGCGTACGTGGTTAGATTGTTTTTTCTCTTTTTTACACCATTCCTTAGGCAATGATGATTCACTAAGATTACCATTTCTTCATTTACTAATATTTATGAAATATGCAGAGTCTAAGCCTAGAAACAAAAGGAATTGCACGTTTTTTTAGTATTTATGATGCTCGATTATCATCGTCTGCACACAATGGTATCTGTGTTCGAAGGGTGGAAAAAATAGGGATATAGTGGTCTATGGGGACTACAGGTGGCATTTCTTTCGCACCTTCATAGTCCCGGTAGAAAATTTCTATACTATTTCTCCCATCCTTTTAATACCGACACCAGTGCGTCCAGTAGCGTTCTAATCCTAAATGCTTAGACGTGCAATTCCACAGGTTGCTTCCCCTCAAACATTCGCTACCACGTAAACATTCTCTCTCGACTTCTCTGAAATCCACTAGATCGCACGATGTTATTCGCCTACGTTAGATAGACTCAGGGCATTACACATTTAGTTGTATTTGTGAACACTAATCTGAGCCTCATGAGGTCGTACGACCTTTAGTAGGGGTTTCCCGTTGGATTAGTTTCTCCTATTAAGTGACAGCCTCCAGTGATATCCCCGCGTCAAGCTATTACTTAATGGGGACATCTGGTCTCACGGGAAACCTTTAACCGGAAATTAGCGCATATGTGAAAATGTGCCTTTTTTTAATATGATTCACACTAGGAACGTATTTCATGCGGCTTCCCATTCAAGTTTGGTGTATGATCAGTTGTTCCTGTTAACTCATATCATTTGGCAAGAACCTCGTTTAATGCTCTTAGTTAATGGGAGAAGCTGGTCCTACAAGAGCCGTGTATAGGAAGTTAGCACGTTATGTTGAATTGGTGTGAAAGAAATAAACGTAAGACCCAAGACATTATATAATTGTTTGTATTTGTAAACACTAATTTCATCCTCATTACTTCGCTCGACCTTCGGTATAGGTTTCCCGTGGGATTAGTTTTCCCTATTAAGTGACAACCTCAAGCGAGCTCCCCGCTTGACGTTATTACTTAATAGGGAAACTTGATCTTACGGGAGACTTCTACTGGAAATTAAAGCGTATGTAAAACTTTATCGGTTTTTAAATATAATGCACAGACCATGGCAGAGTTACCAACACCAAAACGCTCCCTTCGGTGAAACCCACATGGAGCATGCCACGCAAGAAGAATAACACCAAGGGCTAGATTTTTACTAAAGTACTACAAAAGAAGCAAAAGAGGGTCAAATCACGGATTGCCACGCTGGCAATCCGTGTGATTACATTTTTGATCCAACGTGTAACAAGCATCCAAATGATTAAGCAAGAACAAGGAAAAAGATGACAATGGCGTGTACAAACCTCCAGGACCTAAAAGCTTCCTCAGCGGCTATATATACAAGCAATGACTCACTCACAAGATCTATCTAGGTTTCTAGTTAAATTGTAATTTTCATAAATTAGCTTATGTAGTTTTAATTCAGTTTTTAAAAGCTTATTGTAATCTCAGTTTCAATATATTGTAATCAGTTTTCTAGTTAATAAAATCATAAGTTCTATTTTAATAATCTGTCATAAGCTCTTATAAGCTCAAATGTTGTTGCTACTGTTTCATAAGTTTTTCATAAGCTCTTATAAGCTCTTTGAGTCTCTAAGCTCAAATTGAGCTAATAATAAACATTTGATCTATTTAAACCTTTAAAATCAGACAAATACCCTTGCTTAATGGATTTTGAGCTTTTGGATGATAAGCTTACAATGGAAGAGCTTATGGGACTTTTACTAGCTTATCATTGATAAGCTAGAGCTTGTAGACAGCTCATTTGAGCATTGATTTGCCTTTGTTTAGCTAAGGCTTTGGTAAGTTTCTTATTTCCTTTTCTGTCTTAATTTCCTAGCTTAATAGTGCTTAACTTTTGCTTATTTCTTGCTTATTAGTGATTATTTCTATCTTATTATGCTCATTGATAATGTTTGATCATCTGTTTTTAGCTTTTGTAGTTTAGATCTTAGTTTTTCATATTTTGTCTTATAAATCATTAAAAATCCAAAAATATTTAGCATAATGAGTAGTTGTTAGATTCTAGCTTATTTGATTGTTAGTATAAGCTCATAAGATCTGTTTTTGGCTATTTGTTATCTGGTATTTAGGATTTAAGCTCTTAATTTCATTTTCATAAGCTAATATGGTTTTGAGTCTAGTTAAAGGAGTGTTTGGCACAACAGTACTAACTACAAGTTAGTACTGCTTGTGGCCTTTAGGTCTTTTGTGTTTGCTTTAAAAATCTCATTTAAGTTTGATTAAGCTAGTTTTATAAGTCAGAATAGGGTGAATCAAGTTTTCATGAGTTAAGTGTTTATAGGCTCAAATCTGTCTAGTCATTTGCATTAGTTAGCTTAGATTTCTTTTAGTCTTAGTCATCATCTTAATTTGCATTTAGTTTAGTGTTAAAATAGAGTAGAATAAAGAATCTTAAACCTGCATTTATAAAATTTTGATCATATACATGCTAACTGCATCAACAGTTCTATTATGCAAACAGTTTCTTTGTTAGCTTAATTTCAATTGGTAAAAATTACTTTAAGCTTTTCAAATTTCTTGCACGAGTAGATTATAAGGTAGTTTAAGTAAGTTTGAGCTTATCTTAGCTCATTAAGCTTATTAGGTTATCTGTTTTTAGCTCTTAAATAAGCTCTTTATCTTTTCAATTTCAAAAAAAAAACTCAACATGATTTGAGCCTTAGGTTTGTTTTTAAGTTCTTTTGTAATAAGCAATTGAATTTCAAACCTTGTTCCAAAAGTTGTTTTTGGAAGCTTATTAGTTGTAGAATAAGCTTAAATAAGTCATTTCCCCACAAGGATCCAAGAGCTTATCTTAAAATAAGCTCAAAGATCCCTGTAGGGACTGTTTGGTTTTAAGTTTTCTATAAATGCTTATTTGTGAATTTCAGCTTATGGATTGTTACTTTGTGCTTATTTTTGTGCATTTTAGCTTATTTGGTTAAGAAGAGTAGATAAGCTCAGTTTAAGCTTTTCCCAAGAGCTTGTCTAGTTTTTAGTAGCTTAGTTGAGCTTTAAGTAAAAGCTTAGCAGTACTAACACTAAGTTAGTACTGTTTGAGCTTATTTGGAGATTTCAGGCTTATTAGTTATTCTCTAGTAGCTTATTAGGTTAACTTTAGTCTTAGAAGTGCTTTTTGTTCTTAGGTTTTAGCTTATTTTAGCTTGTGAAGTTCTAAAAATTCTTTAAAAAGCCAAAAAAGTAGTTAAGTAGTTTCTGTCATTTCTTTAAGCGATTTACAGCTTATTTAGTGCTTTTCGTAAAAAGTTTCTTTTATTAAAAATGCTTATTTTCAGCTTTTCTAAAACTTTGCTTTTATAAGTTTTTTTTAAAAAAAAAGGGGAAGGTGGAAATCGGGGGTGAGCAAGACTCGAACCCCCGACCTCAACACCCTCAACCCTTTTATAACACACACCACACACTCACTACCACTGCGCCCTGTGGTCTTTTTCGTTAAACTCTTACAACGTTTAACTCTTATACACATTTTACCCTTTTAAGCTTTATAAGCTGTTTTAGCTTATTACACAGCTTATTTGATAAGTTATGTAATCGAGTTTATTTTTCCTTGATTCTAATTAGTATAAGCTATTTTTTATATTTTTCTAGAATTTTTATAATTAGTTTAGTATTTTTAAACATTTATTTTTGTCAAAAACTTTAAAAAATCATAAAAAATAGAAAAACAATCAAAAAAATATAAATCTTTTTTAGAAAAATTTCTTTTATCATAAAGTTTATAGGAAAATTGGTTTTTCTTTCATAGGGATTAATTTGCAAAATTTTGAATTTTAAAGAACGGGATTCATTCCCGTTCTCATTTTTCGTGTTTTAAAGCTCATTTCAACTCCATTTTTATTCTAGTTTTCTTTAAACTTACTTTTTAGTCAATTAGAGTCCATTTAAAAAGAAAAAATTAATTTAGGTTTAATTTTGGAAATTTAGGGTTTTTAACTGCTGTTTAAGGTTCTCGTTTTGCGTTTTTAGTTAAAGTTTGATTTCCCGTTATTTGTTTTCGTGCTTAATTTTTATCATTTGCTTATTTTAATTTGTAGAAGTAGATAATTAAATCAATCTTTGCTTCCAATTCAAATCATTGTCCAAACAACAAACGTGGTTTCAATTTCACAAATCGTTGGGGAATAACGACCCGGGAATTATACTTCCCGGTTTATATACGTATTATATTATATATATTTGTGAAGATTTTCCTTTTTACCTTTGTCCTCAAGGGTAGTTTGGTAATTTTTCATCATATATTATATTTTATTAATACGTGTGTTGCTTTACTAGCAATCAATATCTTCCATAGATTGCCTTCGTTCTTGGTACAAAGGATTCACATTGTTCATTTGATAGAATCCTTTCCTTTTTGAAAGTTTTTGGGTTTTTGTAAAAAAAAAAAATTAAAAAAATAAAAAGTAAAAAATATTTTTCTTTTCTTTTTAATATAAGTAGAAGATTAAAAACAAAAATACAAAAATATTTGCTCTTTTCTAGTTAATTTGTGAATTTAAAAAGTTACAAAGTTGGTAAAAGAACACCAACAAATAATACCTTCAATTGAGGTATTATCCATAATAAGTTCCCAACTCGAATTAAAGATTTAAAAACTTACCATTTGTGTCACTTACGAGATACGGCTCACCTTAAAAAGTAAAAATTTTAAGAGCTACCGTGAAGTAAGTTTGATTATTTGGTTCAAGTTGTCTTTCTCATTGTCCGTTAAAATTAGTTTGTGAATAAACTTTTGAAAAAACCAAAAAAATATTTTTTTTATTTTTATTTTTAGTGCATGCGCACTAGACGTTCTAATTATCCTAACAATTCAAACGTCACAATTCCAAGACGTCGGAGAAGACAAGTTTCTAACATAGTCGAACCCGAGATTCAAACTATTGTTACACCAATGGCAGAACGTACCATGGAGGAGCTACTCCGTGCCCCCACGGAAGGGTACGGAGAAGCTATTGTTTTACTAGAAATCAATGCCGATCATTTTGAGATTAAGACGAATTTGCTTCAGTTGGTTCAAGCTAACCCATTTTACGGTCGTGAGAGTGAGAATCCTCATGCTCATATTAATAGTTTCAAAAGGATTACTTCGACTTTACGATTTAGGAATGTGCCTAACGATGTGATTAAGCTTATGATGTTTCCATATTCGCTCGAGGGAGCCGCTAAAACTTGGTACGAGAAAGAACCACCAAATTCAATCTTGACTTGGGAGGATCTCGTTACCAAGTTCGTTAACCAATTTTTCCCTCCTTCGAAAACCACTCACTTAAAGAATGAAATTTCTCGTTTTACACAAAAATTCGAGGAAACTTTTAGTGAAGCTTGGGAACGATTTAAGGAGTTGCTTAGAGCATGCCCCCATCACGGATTTACGGAGTTAACTCAAGTTGATACCTTTTACAATGGTTTAAACGAGAATGAACAAGACTCCTTAAATGCCGCGGCGGGTGGAAATCTTTTGAGTAAAACGACTAGAGAGGCTTTAAACATAATTGAGAATAAATCAAAAGTTCGTTATTCACGTAATAGATCAAATGCTTCTAGGATGAATGCTACTTCTAGTAAAACGGATGAGAGAATTGATAAGCTTGCGGATCAACTTTCGACCTTAGTCGAGATTGTTTCTAAAAAAGTTGTCACTCCCGCTCCGGTTAAAGCGGTTGAGGAATCTTGTGTTACTTGTGGTGGTGCTCATTCTTGGTATAATTGTCCGGCTACCGATAACAATCAGGCTAGTGTTTGTGCGACTACAGGTAGTTATAATCAAGTTAACCCTCCAAACCGTGTTAGTAATCAAATGGCACCACCAGGTTTTGCTCCGGTGCAAAACAATGGTCAAAATAGGTTTAATCAGAATCATGTTCAAGGGAATAATTTTAATCGGGGGAATAATTTTCATGGAAATCAAGGTTTTCAAAATCCCAAACCCGAAGGGTGAGATGAAAGCGATCACTACTCGAAGTGGTGTTGCTTATGAGTGACCCTCGAATCCTACTAATCCTTCTCCTAAAAAGGTAGTGGAACGAGAAACCGAGGAGACAACGGATAAAGAGCAAACAAATTTCCAAGGAAGTATCACTCAAATCCCACCTCCGGTTATCCCCATTTCTATTCCGGAACCCGATGTTCCGAAGAATTTTCCTAAACCACTCCCATTCCGGAATCCGATATTCCAAAGAGTCTACCTAAGCTAAATATTCCATATCCTTCATGACGTGATGATCCAAAGTCTCGTGACAAAGCTTAGACTCAAATGGAGAAGATCTTCCAAATCTTTCAAGATTAACCAATCTATCACAACTAACCACACTACTTCATGACAATTCACTACTTCACTTCACCACACTACTTTTTCTTCACTTCACAACTTTACTTTACTCCACAACTTCACTTCACTTCACAACTCCTTCACAACCTTTCAATACTTCTCTCATATCTATTATTCAACTTAAACACAATCTTGGACTACACCAATCTTAACACTACTTTACTAAGTTCACCCGATCCTAACTATACTTACAATGATCACCATAATCTGCTTAATATACACAACTACAATACCTCACCGCACAATATACACAAAAGATTTACAAGATTATGATACATCTGCAACAGGTTTGGAAGGAACACTCTAGCTATATATACTTCTTACTTGATGGTAGGAATTCATTCTTCTCTTTGCACTAGAGGATACAAAGCTTGGATCACTTGGAAAAAAGCTTTATGATTATAGATCAAAGGAAAAGATAAGGAGAGTATAAACTGATTTTAGAACAGAAGAAAAGTGTGTGCAAACGTGCCCCCCCCCCCCCCCCCCCCCCCCCCCCCCCCTGAAGTGAGAAAAAACAATGGGGATAGTTTGACAGACCGTGATTTTGAGCTAGGTTAGTTTTTACCTTTAGATTATGCTAAGGTCCAATTTTGTTATGTTTCTTGTGTGACTATTGTTTTATTTATGTTTATGTTTAAGTTGGGTTAGTTTTATGTGCATGATGTCATTTTAGATGTAATATGTATATCTTATTTTGTGGCATATGGTTTTGGTTATAGTATTCCAATTTGTTCACGTGTAGGTGCTTATAATTGAAATGAAAGACGGGTTGCATGCCATTGCTACGTCAATTAGTTGGTTATTAAGTGTTAAGCGTTTTATGGGAATTATAGATTTTTGAAATGGAAATAAGTGTGTGATAATATAGAAGTTCTGTATTAGCGAATTTCTTAAAAATAGAAAACGTTTGGTAAACTGGAAAGTTATATTTAGAAAGTTTAGTGAGTAGGGGTTTAAGTAAAAAATGTTTAAGCAAATTAGCTTAGGTTTTTTATAATAAACTTAAGGTAATGGAGATAAATTTTGTTTAATTATTAATTTAATAAAAAAAAAAACATAATAATATATAAATATAGGGTTTCTTCATGCGAGTTTCCGGTTTTAAAGAAAAAGAAAAAAAAGTATTTTTTTTTACTAAACTAAATTTGTGTTGGGCTAGTGATTGTTGAGTTTAGATTTTAACCGCCAAACTTGGCCCATTCTTTTGCTCCCACTCTTCGTGTGTGCATAACGAATTCAGCCCCAAAACCCTAAAGAAGAATTCAATTTTCATTGCTAGATCCATGAGTCAATCAAGAGTGTTGTTCTAGGTGCTAATCATCACGGTAGTGTTTTCTCATAACTAGATTTTATTTATTCATGTAACCCTGTAATTATGATGGATTAGTGTTTGCATAAAATATAGAATGTTAATGATATTTAATGATGATAGAATGATTGGGGCTTGATTAAGGTCATGTTTATGCAATTGGCTAGGTTAGATTTGCGTTAAAACTAGATTTAGGGTTGAGCAGAATTTTAGGTCGTGTTCATACGAAACCGATATCTAGATGATAAACATGTTTTTTATTCCGTGTATTGATATTGTTCTCGAGACTTAATGAATAAGCAAAATAGCTCATACAGCGTTTCATAATACTGGTCCCTCGAAATAGTTTTAAGGTAGGGAAGTCATCCAAGCCAAAAGCATTATAGACCTAAGCATTGTCATAGACCACAATTGAACCAATCATAGCCAACTCATTTTTTCTTCAAAATAAATAAACCCACTTGTCCACCTCTTTTTTAAAATTAATAATTCAGACACTACCGTTAATCGTTACGCAAATAAAACCATACCATCGCGACGGAGAATAAATTATTTTTGTTATAGAGGGGGCGACACTATGTGTACTTTGTACACACGAATTGTTTTGTTTAGTGATTTTATGAAGTAATATACGATTTTATAAAATCATATATGATTATGAAATCATAGTATGATTTGTGTTTGAAATCTATATGATTCGTTGTACGAAATTCATATATGAGCCTCATACGATCAATATATGATTTTCGCAAATTCGTGGTTTGACTGAAACAAAAATTGAAAAAAGTTTGTCGGATTCACAAATCATTATAAGATTTTATGAAATACATATATGATCCGTTATACGAATCATTTTATGATTCGTTATACGAATCTTATTGATTTTCGCAAATTCGATCATCTTTATTTGACTGAAAAAAAATCGAAAAAAAAAGTTTCTCGAAAGTATATCGTGTCACCCGTCTACTGGAAAGATATAAGAAAGTACTGTCGCGCGGATGGTTGTTTGTTGTATTTTTTTGTATGTGTGGACGATGGTGACCGTTTGTATGATATTTTATTTAAAAAAAAGAGTGTGAAAAAAATGTGTTATTTTTTTATTTTATTTTTGATAAAAAAAATGAGTGGCTATGATTGGTTCATTGGGTCTATGACAAATGTTGGGTCTATATTGATCTTAACTCAGTCATTCAAATGTTGGTTACACTAAAAGTTGTCAGATCAGTAAATACGGGTCAGATTTAGGTCATGTTTGTGAGGGTAAAACCTATACATAAAAATAGAATTAAGCTTATCCCTTCTACAGTAGTTAAGTTCCATATGTATATGGATAATCCTGTAAAAATTAGCCTCTGAAAGCATGTCTAAGTATGGTAGTTAGAGTGATATGTTTTGGTGTGCAATCAGATCCAAATTAGGACAGTTTTGAAGTTTGATTTTATTTGAGAAAGTTACACATTTAAGTAATACTTGGGAATCAAAATGTAGTTCATATACTCATAAATAAACATGGGTGATTTTTGGTATAAATTATGAAGGTCATTAAGTAAGGGTTTTGGGCACGTAAAGAGACACTAAAATTCTGCAATTTTGATTTAATTATAAGTAGCTAGTGAAACATGTTAATGAGATGGTTAAGGTTAGGCATGGTGTCGGGGTGACCCATGATGGTTAACTAAACCCTTAGACATCCATCATATGTGTGTTACATGGACTAGAGCTTTTAGCTTGTCGCGTGTAACCGTGTTTATTTATTTGTATAATTGCGTGTTGAGATTTGGAAGTTGTGTTTGAGCATTCAGGTGAGTTTCATAGCCCCGATTTTCTTATGATTTATTAGGGTGGAAATGATGCAAAGTGTTTGGAAATGTTTTGATTACTGTGATAATGTGTTGTCAAAGATGCATGGACTATACGTGACTATTGTATGTTGTGTGCTACATGTTTTGTGATGTGATATTGATAATTGTGACTCTTGTAGTCATTTACCGGTTATTTGTGTGATTGATTGGATTTGCATGTTAGCCTGTATGATAGTTCATTTATTGTCCTGCAATGTTTTCTTTATTATCATGGAAATTTACAAATTGGATTTGATTTTCGTGTCTTAAACCTATGACTCTCACCAACCTTTGTGTTGACGTTTTTAAGCTTCATTTTCAGGTAATCATCTTGAGGATGTTGAGGTTAGGAAGAGTGGCTAGTGAGACCGTAGGCTTGCATGCGGAGTCATTCTCGTAGAGATTTTATTTATGTTATTTGAATTGTTTGATGTTGGATGTTTGTTGATCTTGTTTAGACTTTTGGATTATGTTTCCTTATGGTATGACTTTGCTATTGTAATGCAAGACTCCATTATCTTGTGTTGGGTATTGTCATGACACATAGTGTCCTATTTGATTATCCTTTTCCTTTAGTTCTCTCTATTGCTGACACCATTATGTTGTGATGATATCTATGATGTTACGCCTCGTGTTTCCGCCTAGGTGGGGTGTGACAAATAGTACAATAATTATAGGAAAACTGGTCTGACATTTTGTCTACGCGGTCCCCTTAAATAGGATACTGGTCCCCTTAATTATTAAGGGGACCACCCTTATAATTAGGGGTCCGTCCAACCTCAGACGCTCCCTTTTTTGTCTTTTCTGGGGGAGGTGTTTTCTGGAACATTTCTAGCCGTTTTTAGGTAGAAAATTTGAATTCAAAATATTTATTTGAATTAAACATTTCTTTTGAATCTAAAAGTGTTTTGTAAAAGATATAAAAATGTTTGTGACATTTTTATAAAAAAATGTGAGGTTAAATTAAAATTCCTTTGATCATGAAATATATTAAGCATATGTTTATTCATATCTTTGAATGATTAAATTTTCAAAATGAAAATTTACTACTAATTACTTGTTTACAAATAATATTTCATTAATCGTTTTTACATTTGGTGATTATCAAAACGTAAAGAGGTCAAAAAATATTAATAACGTTTTTATGCATTATTTCTATCAACAATCTCCCCCTTTTTGATGATTACAAAATCTAAACTCATTAAATGTAAAATTGTTTTTAAACAAGTATTTAGTGAGTTTTATTTTCATTTCTCCCCCTTTTTGTAGAATCAAAAAGGCTTATAAGCAAACTTATCGAATTCATCATAAAGCTTACACTCTCTTTCCTGTTTCGTCAATGAAGTTCCTTGCATGAGAGTTAAATTCTTCAAGTCCTTGGCGTACTTTAATGATTGTAACCAATGCATATACCTTTGGTGTAAGTCCGTGGAGGAAACGATATTTGTTGCTTGACATCACAATCAGCTTGAATTGCTTCCGTAGCAGATAACTCAGAATATTTCTTTGGTCTAGTCACTCTATTTTCCTCAATTGTAGGCCAGATGAGTGGACCATTTTCAACGGATTCAAGGATCATTCGTCCATGTGACAAAGACTTCATCATAGTCAATCCCTTCTTCTTGTGTGTACGCTTGAGCAACCAATCTTGATTTATTTTTAATCACAATTCCTCTTTTATCTTTTTTATTCCTATAAACCTATTTAGTGCCAATAGCCCTTTTGCCATTTGTTAAATCCACCAAGGTCCAAACCTTTTGCAATTTGAATTGTAGAAGCTCATCTTGCATATCTTCTATCCAACTTGGATGCTTCAATGTATGAATTACCTTTTTGGGTTCTTCTTGTGATAAAAAGCAAGCAAAAAAGCAATTTTGAAAGTCTTTATGGTTTGTTCTTTGTTGAACAAAACTAAACAAACCATGTTCTTCCAAATTCTTTGTCATTCTTCTTGTTTGAGGCACTGAATTCAAGTCTCCAATAATTTGTTCAACTAGATGATCTTCGTGTATTCTTATAGTTGGAATAGGACTGACAGGCATAAATGCATCCAAATTGTTTATGTCAGCCTCTGTACCAACATCTTCATCATCATCTGAATAAACAATATCTTCCAATTCAGGCATATTTGGATCATCTGGAAGTTTAATGCTTATCTTTGCACCAACAGCATTAACTTCATTTGTGCTAGCAGCATTAACATTGTTAGTGTTGTTAACATTATCTTCCCTTTTTTGATCACTACATTCACTATCTTTACTTGAATCACCACCTTCGTTTCTTGGTTATTTAGTAATCTTCTTTTCATCATCTCCTGAAGGTTTGAATCCATCATCAAGAGAACTCTTTGAACTTTGAGAGAGTAGTGGATCAGCAGGCCATAATGGTAGCAAAATGTAATCTTTGCCAAGTACTGTCTCCATTCTAGCTTTACCTACATCATCACATGCTTTTGTACCTGCATTACCATGAAGAATATGAGTAATCTTTAACAACAAGAACTAGAGAGAGAAAGTGGAAAGAAAGGAAGTATTTCTAGTGAGAGAAAGTAAGAGAAGAGAAATGTATTAACTATGTGAATTACAACCAACCAATCACCTCTCCAAGGCATGGAGAGGTGTTTAAATACTTACAAGGGGAGGATGGGCCTTGGCTTGATGGGCTTATCCATGGGCCTTGGTCTAACTACCTATGTAAGTTTCCAAAAATTACTTAACGAGCTAACGACTGTTATCTATGGAAGTGACTGACACTTTCGTGTTCCTAACAATCTCCCCCTAAGGGAGGTCACTTCATTTTACAAAATTTAAACCTAGCATACTATGCTTCATCTTTAGTCTTGAGCTCGTTTAACTTCAATCATTAACTTGTGATTTGATGTAGTGATCATTGACTTTAGGCTTGAGCTTGTTCCTTTATCTTGAGTTGAATGTGAAAATGTTATCTTGAACATCATGAGATCATCAACCAAGCATAATCTTAATTCGCCATCTTGTAAACTTTTCCATCTTGTGAGCTTGTGACTTTTGGACAAACATGCTCATACCTTTTTTGATATGTTATCTTGAAAAGATTTAATATTGCATCTTTCTTGAGGTTCTTTAACTATAACACTTCATCACTTTAAGAAAGACGTTCGGTATCAGAGTGACGAAAACTTCTTTAAAATTCTTTGACTTTAATACTTCGTCACTTCAAGAAAGACGT